>PVIC010029378.1:0-22574 GCA_004025085.1 Thryonomys swinderianus
CTAATATATTCAGGCAGTAACAGGCTGACATAATTTTGAAAAATTAATGTATTTCATGTCCGATATTAATACCACTCTGTTGTGTACCTTCTTCCAATGATGAAGCCAAAAACCATGAACACCAAAATGATGGTCCCCGCCACAGCCACCACTGCGATAATAATCACAGGATTCTGTTCACTGGAGACAGCTGTAGCTATAAATAGAGGGCAAGGATTCAGAATGGATACCACGCAAGTTTGTGAGAGGCTAAATCATGTCTAGTTTGTTTATTTTACTAATAGTTTTCAATTTGAATATAAATGTAAATAAATGTTTATTTTTTCATTTTAAAGAACTGATAAGGTTAGAGAGAAGCTAGCCTATTTATGAAAGTCAAATTTTCTGCAAGTACTTTAGGAAACATTTTTATCACTGTCTAATTGTCAACACTTCTGGTAAAATCCCAAATCGTACTTCTATGCTCATTACTGCAATCTCAGCTGCCTTTCCTCAGAGTCTCTCTGGGAAGGGTATACGTTTCCGTAAGACCGCTCTGATTTAGAGTACCTCAAAATAACAAGAACATACTATATCATTGTCCAAATTAGTTGTTCTCCATATACTATAACTCACTGTTGTCATATTTTCCCTAGAGTGTTGTATTTTAAAAATGACTGTAGACGTAATAAAATCATCAAAGAAACAATGAAAATGTATACTTTATAAATAATCCATTTGGAAATATCATATAATACAGAAAGGCTAATTTAGATGTGATCAACAGCCATAATTTTTTATTTAAGGCACAATGGAAAATACTACTCCTTCCGCTGATGACAAGGAAGTGGGTCTCTAGAGTAGGAAATCCTCGGAGACAGAGTGTGTCATGTTGAAATATACAGTAGGAGTGTTTTGCTGATGGTCCTTTCTCTGTTTTACGCATGATCTCATTTTGACAACTTAACTCTTGTTTACTTTGTATGTATTTATAAATAGGTCAGGTTCTAATCTTTTAAATGCAGATGCTTATGGTTAATATGTTCATTTATTTGTTCCTCAAAAATAACGTGTAAAGGCTGTAGTTATGCTTTAAAAATTGCTATATATATATATATATATATATATATATATATATATATATATATATATATATATATGGGGCAAACTTAAAAACAGGTTGCTTCGACACAGAAGGGATTTGGGGAAATAAGAGCAATGGGATAATCTTTGTGCTTCCTTTTCCTCAAATGGTCCTCAGATGTCTTGTCTCAGGCAGCGTCCTCACCCGTCTAGCTCCCTGGAAGTGAACGTCCCTGCTTCTTGACATATGTTCCAGAAATGTGGAATGGTATGACCTCTGCACCATGCTGCCTGCCAGCAGTGTCTTGTATTTCCATGTGCACCTAATGCTTCACGTGGGGCCTTGAACTAAGTCTGTGTTTCTCAGAGGGTAGGCTAGGAATCTCTGAGGGTCCTCTAGCATTGCCGAGGTAACTGGCAGGGTTAAATTACTTTTTCTATAATACAAATATATTATTTCCATTTCCCACTTTCTTTGGCTTCCAAGTGCACAGTGGAGTTTTCCAGAAGCTACAGGATATGGTAACATCATGGCTGAAAAAATGGCCTTGGTATATTCTTGCTGGAAGGAAGGGGAGAAAAAGAATAGAGATATGTACATGTACCAGTTCCCTAAAATATATGTAATCATGATGTACCACAAACACATACAGAAGAACACTTAAATAATAAAAAAATTCAGTTGTAATTTTATGTGGCAATTATTCATAGGTATAATCAACAGGTACAAATCATAGGTACAAACAATATTTTTGGGAATCTCTAAATATTTTTAGAATTGAGTTTATTGGTACATTTTAGGTATACATTATGATCACACTCATCATGGAGAATTTGTATGTGCACATGTTGTACCTTGATTTTTATTTTTTTCCCCCATTTTCTTGCCCTCCCTTTAGGTCCTTTTATAGTAGTAGAAATATTCCTGAGGTCAAAAAAGTTGAGAACGACTGTGACAAAACCTCAAAGATTGCATGCTAGGATACTTGGGATTCTGTGTCTTGTATGTAAAACTTGTCAAGTCTTTAGAACCCTGTGGATTGGTACTTGAGTACCAATGGTGGGTACAGAGAAGCAGCTCACCCAAAGCCCTACAGCTCGATGGGGCAGTGCACCTGTGTATTACACGCTGACTCATTGATAATTCTGTCGATGGTGGTGGAGTTCACTGCTTATTTATTAAGCACCTACTATGTGCCAGGTACTACAGCTGGCACTGGCAAGACACTAGTGAAGAAAAAAGATCTTTCTTCCAGCAATTTTATGCATTCTAGTGGAAAGACTATTCTGACAAGAAAAATAACTGAACATGAATAATGCAAAAATCGACCTTTAGCTTTCATGTCATCACTTTGAATCTACTACTCAATTTCATTCCTAAGTCTTAGTTACTTCTTTTTTAAATAGGGAAAATAATATAAATAATATTAATAAATAGTAGTTGGTCCTGATGCTCTCAATGTAGAAAGTTAGGAAAAGGTACAAATACGTTTTTGTTTTTTGTTTTGTTTTGAGACAGGGTCTTGCTTTGTAGTTCAGGCTGGCTCTGAGCTCACTATGGAGCCCAGGCAAGCCTGGAACTCAGCAATCCTCCTGTCTCTGCCTCCCGAGTGCTGATATTACAAGTGTGAGCCACCATGCCTGGCAACAAATAGGTTTTGACAGTTTTCAAAGGTAAAGGTAATTTATGAATAAGAACTGTTTAGGAAAACATTGGATAACTAACATTTTAATTTATAATTAAATTATTCATTTTAACAAAAAGCACAATAGGAAATGTCCTGATACACTGGGAATTACAAGAAGATACCAAATAGTCAGAGTTGGAAATTTTGAGATCACATTGTAACACCCATACTAAAGGCTGAAATAATTCCTCAATGTAATTATGTTTTGGAGATGACTAAGCTTACTCTGCCTTAAAATATTAAAAACAAAATATTAAGGGGACTTCAAAGATACTATGTTCTGTGATTGAGGTAGAATGACATGGATTTTATTCTCTCCTTTATATCTCAACTATACTTTATAAATTGTTACTGTGCTTGAAATATTTCAAAACAAAAAATGGCAAATACAATAAAATTATAAGTTATCAGATCATTCTGAACTCCAATTTTTTAAATCATCTCCAGTGAGCAAGCGGTCTAGTTATCCCAGTTTCTCAGGTGAGTTTCTTTTCTCCACCTAGTGTTGTACTTTCTGGCCTAATTTGGGTATTGTGCAGAAGTAGCAATTGTTTTTGTTGTTGTTTTGGGTTTTTTTGAGACAAGATCTCGCTTTGTAGTCCAAGCTGGTCCTGAGCTCACTCTGTAGCCCAGGCAAGCCTCCAACTCAGCAATCCTCCTGCCTCTGCCTCCCGAGTGCTAGGATTACAAGCAGGAGCAGATGTAGGATTTTGGATAAACACAATTACAGTAAATTCAACTGACTCTACAAATCTATTTTATACCCTCATAAATTCATTCAGTCCTACTTCTGTTTCTAACCTTACTTAAAACCATATATATATATATATATATATATATATATATATATATATATGCACACATATATACACACACTATTTTAAACACACTAATATAAATCATATGGTTCTGATCTTGCTAATAACATTCAGAAAATTTTACATTATTATTCTTGACCTTTATAAAGTATACATACATTTTTACACATATATTTGTATGTAAAAATTATCTTGATGCAAATCATTACCCTTAATACTGAAAAAACTCAGAATTATTAAGAGTCAGAATCCAAACTAAAGGTGGTAATTACCTTCAAACATTTTACCTGCAGCTTCCTCCAGCGTAGCCACATCGAGTCGGGGACTGTAATTCCCATAACCCGCTGCAGTAAAAGCACGAATCTGGAAAACATACACTGTTCCTGGTTTCAAATTATTAATGGAGGCTGAAGTGGACTTGGTTTTTACTGTTGAGTAGGTCCTTTCCCTTTGATCCTAGAAACAATATTTACAGGAAATATTTAAATATGATCATTTGACATCTGATTCTTGCAACTTATCTTGATTTGCTGCCTTGCTTGCTTCTACTTTGTAGAGTATTATAACATCAAGTTATCTCTAAGATAATACAAGATATAAATACAACACAAATGCTTTTAGTTTATAAACTTCAGACAACTTTGTTAAAAGCACTTTGATGTATTTCACTTTTTTTTCTGCAGAGTAGTAGCTGTGACATTATTAAGTATCCTGTTGATTGAAATATGGGGACACTTGTAAAATGTACAGTTCAGGTGCAGTTTTCATGTCATCACATAGTTTTGAAAATATCTCTCCTGAATGATGTTCAGAAAGAAAAAAAGCCATGAGCTAGGATTTTTAAAAATATTTTAAGAAATTTATCTAAAGCCACCACCATAGTGACATTTCAATTATTTTCAATAAAAACTATCTCCTAGAACAAACTACTCTGCAAAATAGTATTTGATGGCATATTTTCATTAAAATATCAGTGTGAAAGGAAATAGATGACATTGTCACTATTTGAACTTTAACTTCGTAACTTTTCAGATCTGAAAACTGAAGGTTGCCATTTCTTGAAACATGTCTTGTGATGTCATATTTTAATGTAAATTTTTACATAAACTCAGTGAAATAAGTATCATCATTCAATCATATAAAAATAAAATATTTAAATCAATAAATATGTCTACTGTTATGATACTGACAGGTGATGAAAAGTTCAAAAACTATAAAATATATTTTAGTTTCTTATTTATTCTACATAAATACATGGTCAACTTTATCTAGAAATAAAATTATTCAATGAATTCTGAAGATAATCTGACTGACATATTTTCATGATATTTATAAAAATCTAAATAAATATAAACAAGTTCAATTTCAGAAGACTTGTGATTACTTTCATTATAGTTATTTATGTAAATGATAGTTGTTATTTTACCACATTTGCCTCAAAACAACTAGGCATGACTGGGATAACACAATGATACACTCATCATATGTGTACATGCAGTACAATACATTGCAATAATAGTATTATCTCCTAGAACCACCTAATTTGCCAAATTTACTGAATGTGGATACATTCAATTTGTTAGGCAAAATAAAAATTGCCTAGTGGAACAGACTTCAAAGCTAACATTTGCAAAGTCTTTTAGATTTGTATTGGAAAATTCACACCTGCCACCTAACATATTTTTAAAAATATGATTTACTGCATATTGCAGCAAGCTATGGTAGTATACATCTATAATCTGAAGACTGTGGGGGGCTGAGGAGGAGGACCTTAGCCCCAAACCAGGTTTAGTGAGATTCTGTCTCAACAGAAAAGAATACAAAAAGGGGAGAGGTGCTGAGACGCATCTCCTCAGTGCAAAGGCCATGAGTTCAGTCTCTGGTATGAAATAAGAATATTTTATTGCTTTTCAACTCCAATGTAATTTCACAAAAGATACTAACT
Source organism: Thryonomys swinderianus (assembly GCA_004025085.1). NCBI lineage: Eukaryota > Metazoa > Chordata > Mammalia > Rodentia > Thryonomyidae > Thryonomys > Thryonomys swinderianus. Next base: position 5,514 of record PVIC010029378.1, read on the forward strand.
GCAAAGAACAAAAAGCCACATCAAAACTAATGGTCCCTTTTAACACATTTGATAGGACAAAAAAGGTGTTTCCCAGTATGAAAATGAGGTGTATAAAATGTAACTTTGGCCCTGGTGACCCAATATAGAATGTACGTAGTAAGACAAATATTCTAAACTTAATGTGAACATTAAGAAAAATCTAATTTTAAACTGTTTTATCTTGAAAGAAAAAAATGTTCTTATCAATGCATTGAGACATTTCAATTTATTCAACCAAATTAACCCAGCTTTTCAAAGCATTCTGCAATACTGACTCGAGTCAAGGTGCTTATGTACATTATAGCACTTTGGTTAGCTCAGTAAGTCAATACTAATGATATTTATTATTACTGGAAGAAGAGTAATGGTTTCCACGTTGTAACCCATGAGCCAGTGAGGTCCTTTTGGGAGGTGGGTAGTGACTTGTGAATGAACCTTAGGCATACATTTATCTATCTCCAAATGAGAGAAATATATACTCAGCTATATAATTATTCACTAGGATTTAGTATAATACACCAATTGCACATTTTGATTTTAGCCGTAATACCTTCCATGTTTAGTGTGCAGTACATAGCATTAACATAACACACTTGTACAATGAAACAAATTTCAGGAAGAATTTAAAGGAGTGAAGAAACATCATCCAATCCTTAAATCCAGAGAATACTATATTTTGTTACCCAAAACATTCTTACTTTTCTTTCTTTCTTCCCCTTTACTGAGTTTACTGGTACATTTTAGGTCTGAATTATGATCACATTCATATTGACAATTTGTACCTGTACATGATGTGTCTTGATTCTCACTTGTTTCATTCCCTTGCCCCTTACTTTTCTTGATTCTTAAATTATTTAACAATATCATCATTACTACTACAACCAGCTAAATTAAATGAATCATAAGAGGCTCCAACAGACAGGTTCAAAGAAACACCCTTGAACATGTATTAGGTTGTGTAGTTTCTGTGATGTATATTATACCTGTCATGATATTTTAAAAAATGGAATAAATACACTACAAACTGAAAGTTTTTATCATTACAACATATAAACTCAATGCACAGAAATTATGATCATCATGATGAAGCAGAGAGTCAGGAAGATGGTTATTAGGGAAGTTTAAAATTAATCATGAATTTTGAAGTAGCTTCAAACAGTTGGCGTAATGACCAGCGCTGGTGAACGGTCCTACAGGATGGTGGCTGCACAGCGCACGTCGCTGTGCTTTTCAGCTGCTGTTCGCACTTACTTTCTCGTAATACTTGATTTCATATTCGGTGATGACTCCATTGGGATGCTCCGGCTCCTGCCAGGAAAGCTCCACACTCCTCTGCAGCACTCTCTCCTTCATTACTCCGCTCACTTGCGAGGGAGCTGTTTGGACAAGACGTGTCAATAAACAATGAGAAAATTCACTGGATGCCTCAAATCAAATGTCACAACGGATCAGTCCCATGCTGTGCCAGTTTCATTAAGGTAAAAGAAAGCACCTTTTCATGGCTCACAATTCAGGAGCTAATGAATATTCAAACAGGACCTTATTACTGTTCATAAACCTTAATAGAAATTTAAATTAAAGTGCAAACAGCAGAATATAGCATTGTTCAAGTCAGTGCAGGATGGAAACGATGGGGCTGAGAATGACAATTAACCAAATGAATGCTAATTAGGGCTAGAAAATATGATTTGATTAATCTTTACTGATAAACTAAATCCAAATATTTATTTCACATGCGACAGCAAAGTACTTTTCCGAGAGGAAATAAACAATATTCCAGAAGGGAAAGTATATGAAAGGCCCCGATTAGGGGGAATCACACTTCCAAAAAAAAATGTTTCAGTTTCACTTGTGTTTATGTATGTATTCTTAAAGAATACCAACCAGCCTTGGGGGAAAAAAAGTGTAATACTTTTATTAGGTCAAGATGCAAGAGAGCGGGAAAAGTGCTCCGCATTAGCTACGTGCACAGATACACATCCCTAGACCAGCAGACGCTCACAGCTGTAATTTATACCTCTGTATTCTAGGTTTCATTCAGGCTGTGGTAGACGCGATTCAGAGCTACAATTTTGCTTTCTCCCTCCACACAGATAATGATATGCTCAGAGTTCTTTCATTCTAATTAGTGGCATATCCTCTTTTTGGTAGCTAAGGCTGTGGAATGTAGCAAACTAATTTGCTCTGTCTAATTTGCTCAGCGATGATTAACTAGTTGTCTTCTCGGTCTGCACGAGTACGACACTGGCTTGGCGGAGTTTCAGTGGGGTCATTACGTTTCATGTATCATGCTCTATCTCACTCTGTAAAATATTTTCAGGCCGTTAATTTAATTTTCAGATGTCTGAAATTGTTAATAATCCTGCTGACAGAAAGGCAATTATACGGGGCCAAAGCCATTGAAGCAAGCTTCTGATGTTTATCCCTTTGGCTTTATTTTGTTTCTTCTGCTTCTTAATATTTTCTTTTATCAATGTCTAGAAAACACATTTTTTACTGCTTTCTTACTTGGCAATTCTGAAGTGAGGACATGGAAGATTCATGACTCCATTTTCTCCCGGACTGCTAATATAGAATAACTAGGCAGAGTAAGTAGGACAACTTTCCCTCGACGGGGAGCTGGCTGGAGCGCAGCACACAGTGTTCACAGACTAACTGCCTTTCTGTGACGTTTTCGGGGAATGATATTTCTAGTAGGGAACCCTACTTCTATAGCAAGTTGGAATCCCACACGCATGCAGTGAAGAAGGACATCACCCGGAAAATACCTAGCTTATGAGCTCAGTGGTCATCATGCCCCTTGGTCCTAGTCTTGGTAAACATAAACTCCAATCAATCACGAGGTGAGGGGCTACATAACAAATAATCTCTAAATTTCTACACACTCTAGTGGGCCTCGTAGGTTCATTCCGAAAAATCTATACATTAATTAGTTCACAATAAAAATGAAGAAAAGATAAAATTTTGTGAAGGAAAAATGACTAGTGACCCAGTAGAGCTGCTGGTCTCTGATCAAGATTTATACTTTTCTTTTGCCCTTTGGAACTTGGAGATGGGTGTCAATCTCGAGGTCTCTTTCGGAAACACATAGAGCTCCATGTGGCATCTCAGAGTAAGTAAAGCTGTGAGAACCTCATGGTCTCAGAACAGGGTGGGGGAGGTGGGTGGAAACATTACATTCTCCATGTTACAGAGGAGCACTGGGGTGTGCATCTACCTCATCTTGCTGCTGGTGCACAGAGCAAGATGGGACATTGAAATAAGACTTGATTTTGGAAGTGTTGCACTAAAATTCTGATTTTATACTGCAATAGAACTTCTATCAATAAGATGATGCTAACTGAATCTTAAGGGAAATGGTACTGTCTAAAAGCACATGTGAAATACATAATATCTTGAAATTCATAACACAACCCTGACAATACGTTGTGCAGCAACATATTTTCCCTCTCTTACATAGGAAGCCTTATCAGTTCGTGGCCATACTCTTGATATTTTGGTATATTTATTGTGTTGTAAGTCCTCAACACTTATTTTATGAAGTCACAAATTTTTAGAATGTCAGTGATAGAAGTGTTAGTTCATGGCCCTTCTATAATAAAACTTTTGACACAGGAAAATCTGTTATGATTTCCCTCACGTTCCACTGTCTGGAACATAAAGGAAGGTAAACCCACAAAATATAGTGTTTACAACAGAGAAAAGCTCCAAGCTCATCAGATTCCAACAAAGACATTATTACAAATAATAAAGTTATATGTTAAAGTAAAATTGAACTGTATAAATATGGTAATTTCTATGGTTAATGTCTCACATTTGATCAGTTAATCACATTCTAAGGATTTCTCTAAAAATTCCCACATGCTTACATTAAAAAGAAATAATTATAATTAGTAGGAATACAAAACTAATAATAATCAACAATAAAAAATTGGAATATAATTTTTATATATAGAGAAACTGTTTAACATGAATATTTAGTGAACTCCTAACAAATGATGAATAGGTTTATTTCTTGTCTTTTGGGAATAGTTCACATATAACAGTTAATTTAAAATGGAGAAACAGAACAATTCTGAACTTTAATTTCTTCTAGGCTAGGAGAGGTGAGGCACACCTGTAATCCCCACTCTTGGAAGGCTGAGACAGGAAGTTCACCCTGAGTTTGAGATCATCCTAGGCTACAGAGTGAGGTCAAGTCCAGCCTGCATTATATAGCAAGATACTCTCTCAAAAAAGACCCACCCAAAAATATTATTCAAGACTTATTGGGGGCAAAAAACTCAACAAATAAGTAAAACATAAAATAAATTAACCCATGATGCACATTTACTGATCATATTTGCATCTGAATAAGTGATGATAAAATACAATTTTAGGAAATTCAGAAACAATTTTTAAAATGTAGAATAGTAAACCTTAACAAGGCATCATCTAAATTGACAAACGTAATGCAACAGGAATCAAATCTCTAATGTAAGATCATAAAGTAAAGCTATAGGCTGACTGGGTTTTAGTGTATGTTCTTTTTCTTTGGAGACAAGGTCTCATTTTGTAGTTCAGGCTCACCCTGAACTCACGATGTAGCCCAGGCAAGCCTCAGACTCACAGCAATCCTCCTGCCTCTACCGCACAAGTTCTGGGATTACAGGTGTGAGCCATTATACCCAGCATTGTGGTTTATGGTACCAGGGGTCAAACCTGGGACCTTGCCGTTGTCAGCCAGAAACTGAGCTAAACCCCTGGCCCAAGTATATGTTCTGAAATGGAAAATAAAAAGTTACAAGATGTGAGTTTAATATAGACATAACAGTGAGCATTTCACACATCTGGAGTTTCAATATATTCATGTATAATCCTTAATCATAATTAATTTCTAATTAAAATCCAATATGAAAATATGTGTAAATTACAATGTAGAATATCTTCCTAAAGGGTCATTTTCCCCTCCTAAAAAGTTAAGCTTCACTGTAGGGCTGGGAATTTTTCTAGTGTGCGGGGAAGTAAAAGACAGTTTTATAACACAGTGTAAGAGGCACAGCGGCCTCCAAAGACATCCAGACCCTGGTCTCTGAAACAGGTGAATGTGTATATTACTTGGCAAAGGGGAAACGGCAGATGTAAAGAAAGTTATAGATCTCAAACTAAATAAATGCTCCTGAAGTCTTTCCAAGTAGATGCAGTCTAGCTCCAGAAACTCTTTAACAGCCAAGAATTTCTCAATATACAGTTGGAAGCACAGCAGAAAAAGTGAGAAAGATTTGAATCATGAAGAATCATGAAGGAGAATCAATCCACCAATGGCGGTTGAGCTCAAAGGAAACACCAGAAGATAGGCTGCCAGTTTTTAGGGGGGAATACTCGGCCCAGCTGACAGGCAAGAAAATGGAGATCTCAATTTTGCAAACAGTGTGAATGTTCTCCGAAAGTAGATTTTTGCCAGAAACTCTCAACCAACATACAAACAAACTATTTCCAAACTAACTGGATTTGAGCTTCGTGTGGCTGTCAGTTTAGGAGACAGCTCAGCCTTACTGTACCTAGACATTATCAGTATGGAATTCATGTTTAGCAATCTTTGGAAATAACAAATGTGCATTATTACAAGTTTTGTAATACATGACTTCTAGTTTTCTTACAGGTGTTTCATTTTAGAACAGGGACTAAAAAATTAAAAAATGCATGTTATTTCAATAACAAAACACTAGGTCATATGTGCATGGTCTGGTATAGTATCACATAACACAGCAATTTCATTTCTAGGATATGTAGAAATGTATACAAAAATTTTATTAAACTTTAATTTCCTAGTAAGAAAAAAGAGCACTGCATTATAAATAATGAATATAAAAATGTAAGTAGCTAAACATGTTACTAAAGGCATTTAAATCTGCAGTGATTATGAGGAATCCATGTGGGATAGATGTCTGTCAAATTTTCTGGCTAGAAAGAAGCATAATGTGGCTAAAACATACATAAAATTTCATTTCACGATAAGTAGTGGAAATAACCAGTGGGAGATAAATGATTTTTTCTAAAATTAAATTATATTTACACTGTTGCCTACTTAACATACTAATTAGGATAATAATGTTTAATTCAAAATGTAATATACATAACAGATGAAATATAAAATAGATTGAGTTTCTGAAAAATTCAAAGAATAATGAGTGAAATGAAAATTTGAACAGGAGCTAAAGATAATATCTGAATTTCTACAAAAAAATGAGTATTATGTTAAAATAGTAGATAAGAAAAGCAAAAGCATCCTAGACAGGGACCCTTGCCAGGTATTTATATACAAGTTGGGTCAATGTATTTTCAGTAGGGTAGCAAGCACACCAGAGGAAGGACAAAAATCATTGTTCACTATTTCATCCAATAAGAACCATTAAGTTTCTTAAAGCAGTGATTGTAAAAACAATCAGACAATACAAGTTTTTGGTAGTTTTTTTTTCTGTTATCACTAGATAACTAGTAACCAATTGTTTGGAGGTTTAATTAATTAGTGTGACTTAGCACTTCCTGGCACAATCTTTAAGTGAAGTGTTTTAAGAATCGGAAGAGAGGGTTGTGGACAAAGCTAACGTTGGTGGTGAACAATTAATCTTTAAATCCTGATACATTTTCTTTTGGATGAAATTCCTGTAAATCCCAAAACAAACAAAACATTTAGCACAGTAGATAGAAATCAGGCGGTTTCCCAGAACCAGATGTCTTAGTCACACATGCCCTGTGCACTAGGGAACAACTAAATGATCCACTTTGCAAATTCAGAAACAGTGAAGACCCCCTCTTACTGGGTTATGTATTTTACCTATTTTTTTTAACCAACACTTAACACTAACTTTTTATTATTAAAGTTTTATTCAGTCAATATTTGTTTAGTATTTACTACATACAAGACACTGTGATTTTTTAAAGATCTTCAGTGTTTGCAAAATTCATCTATGTAAAATCATCATACAGCTAGTCATAAAATCTGCATATATACATTTCACACATACACGTCTACCTTCCCTTGTTCTACATCACAACCCATACACATTCTTTACATTTTACTAGGAAAGAAATGGTTCTTTGTAGGAATTAAGTCTCACACTTTTAGAAGGTGGCCAATTTTGAACACAATGTATATTTTAAATCCTAATTCCTGCCTTTTTCAACTGTGCTACAATAATTGTACTTCTTGAGAGTAAACATAAGGCAGTGGATGGCTGGCCATTCATATATTATTTACCTATAATTCATGATGTTTCAAAATGTTAGATTTGAGGATATAATGCATATAATGATGGAGACTCTTGCGGATCTGCTGAATAGGTAGTAAGCCTGGAACCTGCTGACACCATTAAAGGTTGCACCGAGCAGACATTTTATTACATCTCTTTTGAAAAAGTGGCAAATACACTCCAAAACTAAAATGTGAAAAAGAGTACCTGTCCCAAGCTGGTCCCTGGGTTATAAAGATACCGTTTCCTCAACCAAGCACATTAGTGGATTGACGTTCTAGTCCAGTGCAAATGTATACAAAATGCATGTTTTGTACTTTCGGAATTCTTTTAAAAGCATCTTTAAGCAGCTTGATTTTTCATTTATGCTTTATTTTATAATTTGTGTCATTTAACACATACAAGACTGCATTTCTCTCTTATCAGCTGTGTTGTAGCCCACATATGGATTTGCCATATTTATTTGCCGGAATGCTTATAAGCAAGCTTCTAAATAAGCCTGGTCCTTTCTGTCTCTTTCATCCCAGCAAAGCTCCTGATAAACTGGTGATCTAATGTCAATCTTCTAAGAAGGGTGAAGTACAACAGGGTAAGCTGGTACCTGCAGGTGAGGCAAGGTGAATGACTTTGTGCCATCAAGGTAGACAAAATGTGTCCGCCGTTAAAACTCACTTAGAGTGACAGGAAATGAGCACTAAATACAGTGATTATTATTTCCAGTTGTTCTGTCATGGAACATTTTGCTAGAATAGAGCAGTGCCAGCCCAAGTGCAAACTGGCTACTGAGAGAGCAGCTGCAAGTCATTGGTATGTGTGGAGATGAGAGTCTGTGTCAGATGTACATCAATTAGATCAGTAAGCACTTTTTTTGTGTGTGTTGCTCAGCTGATTTTTGTTCTCAGCAGGGTTTCTTGATGAAGGAAATTTTAATTTTTCTTTGCCACGTGCCTGATGCTTCACTTTTGAAGGCAAACCATTTGTATGTCACATATTGGCACTTGGGGCGACAGTGTCTTGGTAAAGCACTCTGATGTTACTCTTGAGTGGCTTTCACGGTTGGAGTTGAATGCCCCGAAGGCAAGAACTTGATGATATCACATTTTTACTGATTTCTGATGATAGTTCCATTCATTTGTATTTTTTTTTTTTGAGACAGGGTCTCGCTCTGTAGTTCAGGTTGGCCCTGAGCTCACTATGTAGCCCAGGCAAGCCTCGAACTCAGCAATCTTCCTGCCTCTGCCTCCTGAGTGCAGGGATTACAGGGTGAGCCACCATGCCTGGCACTGTGGTATGTGGTATTGATTGCTGGTGGGCGTGAGTCCCCACACCCAGCATTGTATGTGGTTACTGGGAGCGAACTCAGGGCCTTGTGCTTGCAAGGCAGGCGCTGGAAACACTGAGCCAAATCTCTGGCCCCCATTCATCTGTAATTTTAACACACAATTATTTTCCAGACTTGATTAGATTAAAAAAGAGCTCTATGGCCTGTGATGATGAGGCGGTCTCAGCTCCTACCGTCTGGGACATTTTAACTCAGAAAACCAGTTAGGACATGAATGTACACACATAATTCGGGTATGAAACTAAATAGTGTAACGCAGGTAAAATGCCAGCAAAGTCTTGGGAGTCCCTGAAGAATGAAGCAGTGAACAGTTTCCTTGTTGTTGAGAAAAATTACAATTCAGTGTTTGACTAGTTCAGCCACGTCTTTCAAGCACACAGTAGAAGCGCTGCCGTCACACCTACGAGCTCCAAGAGTTCACTGTGTGTCCGCTGGACAACGACAGGCTGAGATCGAGGTTGGCTCAATGATCTTTCCACTAGTGGCCTCCAATGCAAGAAACGGCCCCTGAAATCATTTGTCCTTCAGTTCAAGTGATACAGATTTCCTTTTTTGTGTGTGGTGGGCGTGAGGGGGACAATAATACATGGTATGACACTCCCATGGCTCACACCTGCCTCCTCAGCTATTCTGAAGCTATTAAAAGGCAGGGAGGAGTACACATCCAGGAGCTAGCCCACCAGCTTTGCATTTGGGTCCACAGGTTCTTTCTGCTGTGACATGGAACACAAACCCAGACTGTACTTTATCCAGTAATTTTAACTTTAAAATAGAGAAAACTAGAGTGGACACTTCATAAGCAGGTTATTTGTAGACAGTGAGGGTACAAAGACATCTGAAATATTTAAACCTGTTCCCAGCATGTGATATTTTCCACTCCCTCAAATTATATATAACTATCCCATATTTATCTTACCTGTATTAAAACTGTAATTTCTGCAACCCATTCCCGAGAACTCTGCATTTTCCAGAATAGTCCCAACAGGTGATTCACAATCAGTGTTTTTCAAATTCCTCAGATAAAGCTGACATACTGCTAAGTTTAAGAACAATTTTATAGAAACTTGGCAGGAAAATAAGTTATTTGTAGGCTGGGGAGTGCGTCCAACACCTTTCAAAACATATGCTGATAATGCTAGATATTTACATCTGACATTAACAGTTTTTCTTTAATAGTCATGTTAGTAAATAAATCTCTTATATAATTGCTTTATTTTATATGTACCAGCTGATTGATGGAAGAGTAAACATCAATGCTGTCATTTAGGAAGGACATATAATTGTGAAAATGAAGACAAAAGTGCTAAAATGAAAAAAGAACACCAGTAAAACACATTTTTCTAAAATTGTGTAAAATATATGGAATGGTGAGAAAATACAAATGAAGTGACTTCTTTTTCCAGTGTTAAGGAAACAATAATTCTGAGTATTGTTTTTTTTTTTAAAAACACTTGTATATTTGGTCTATTGGGTACTCGGGCTCCATGTCTAATTCTCCATAAACTTACTCCCAAAACTCATCTTACTTATAAGGTCAATTACACAACTATGGCCCTGCTTTAACATCAGAATATTTGTAGAAATCATTTATCAGGAAGTGTGGGGCCACTATGGCCCATAGCCACGTTCCTTTTTAATAATGAAATGAATTCTTACATAGAATAAGATATACATAGATGTACATATATTAATGACTTCCCATCTAGGTCATATGAATAACATTTTTAGTTTAAGAGCATGTTTTCATCTTTAAACAGAGAATTATGGTGTATTCCAATCACAAAAACTTTTGAATGCTAGTCAATTACGTTTGAGATAGTAATTTAGCCCAAATGCTTATGTATAAATATATTTTTTCTAATTTTATAACTGTTTAAGTTACATATAGCATATATTCTGTATTGTACATATGCTGTTTTACATTTGATATTTTAGCTGTATTTTCCTATAGCATATACATTATAATTATTTTCATTTAGATGAGGTTAATCTGTACTTACTATATATCATAAAAAGTGATTTTTTTTTTTCAGACAGGGTCTCTCACTTTGTAGTTCAGGCTGGCCCTGAGCTCACTATGTAGCCCAAGCAAGCCTCGAACTCAGCAATCCTCCTGTCTCTGCCTCCGAGTGCTGGGATGACAGGCGTGAGCCACCACGCCCAGCACTGTGGTATGTGGTATTGATGGCTGGTGGGCGTGAGTCTCCACATCCAGCATTGTATGTTGTTATGGGGGATCGAACTCAGGACCTTGCGCTTGCGAGGCAGGCGCCGGAACCACTGAGCTAACCCTCCAGCCCACCATCTTACTGTTTTTCATGAGGCCAAATTTCTCTACCTGAAAAATAATCTTTTTATTTATTTATTTATTTATTTTTGAGACAGGGTCTCGCTTTGTAGTCCAGGCTGGCCCTGAGTTCACTATGTTGCCCAGGCTAACCTCGAACTCAGCAATACTCCTGTCTCTGCGTCCCAAGTGCTGGGATTACAGGCGTGAGCCACCACGCCCAGCACTGTGGGATGTGGTATTGGTTGCTGGTGGGCGTAAGCCACCACACCCAGCATTGTATGTGGTCACCGGGGATGGATTCAGGACCTTGCACTTGGGAGGCAGGCGCCGGAACCACTGAGCTCAATCTCTGCTCCAAGAATGACCCTTTCTTTTTTTTTTTTTTTTTTTCCCCTTTTTCAGACAGGGTCTCACTTTGTAGTTCAGACTGGCCCTCAGCTCACTATGTAGCCCAGGCAAGCCTCGAACTCAGCAATCCTCCTGCCTCTGCCTCCCGAGTGCTGGGATTACAGGCATGAGCCACGACGCCCGGCTCCAAGAATGATTCTTAAGTAATTATACTGTATAAGACTGCAGAAATTTGACATAGTTTAGTTTTCAGTAACAGAAAATCAGTATTTAGACAACCAGTAGGTTGTAATTAAGAGGAATAAAATATTAATGAACGACAAGTGAGATTTGTCTTAAATTAGTGTAATAATCACATACATTTTAAATAAATTATATTTTTCTATTGGAATAAAATTTGCATTATTAAATATCAACCAAGTGCTTATACCTTGTATTGCAACTTATAACTTCACAGCTGTTTTTCCATTACACAGCACTATACATTGCCATGAGAGCAATGCAGTGGAACATAAACAAATTTTAATAAGATGAACGATGGAATGAAAATTGAGTGTAATCCATATACTAATCAATAGAATTTAATTAGATATTTATCGTACATAGTGATTATGCAATATGCCTCTACCGATCGTATGTAAGATGCACTTAAAATTACTATTAATTCACCTAAACTTTTTGAAATTGACTATTACATGATATATAACTAAGAATATTTCAGTTTATAATGATATACTATCATGAAATTTGCTATAATATTTGAAAACCTACAAAGCTATTCGATAACTCCATGCTACATTGTGCACAATTTTTATCCCAATGCTTTGAATAATGGCTGCAAATCACCACCTAAATTGTTGTATTTCATCTACCCTAAATCTCAGACTTTTCCTACTTGGTGGTTGATTTCATTTTATTTCTATCCTCAGTTTCCTCCACTCTGATATAAATTTGCATTTGACTATAGTTTTTCTACATTTGAAACAGATATGTATGCAAATCAATCTACTTTCTTAAATATTATCCAACCATATATATTTTTTAAAAGTTGTTTCCTATTTGTTGTTTTGTCAATTTTACTTTATTTCAAAATCATCTGGTGCATCTCAGAATTTGATTTATTTAATTAAATAGCCTAATAATAAATAATTTGGATTTTTCAATGGGGAGATGGAAAAGGAGGAGCGGTGTATAACAGTAATTTGTAGGTGTACAGTATATGCTTTCTCCATATTCATATATGCATAATCACCCTCACCCATAGCGTGAAGGAAGGGCATGGTGGAATAAAGACACTTCCTTCCCAGCAGCGGGGCAACATGTAGGGGAACCATGAGGCAAGAAGGGGGAGGAGCCAGACACGGCCCCTGGAGACCTGGCCTCCATGGCCGCCTCAGTAAATCCCCGGTGGGCCTCAAAGCAAATCAAGCTAGCAGCCACACCTTCTCTCACCAGAAACGGAGTCCCCTTTCCATTCCTAAATAGTCTGTAGACACCAAGAAATAATTATCTCAGTAATGGACTAGGATTAAATACGAGGAAGATAATATTCTGTTACACCTTTTATCGAATAAAGCAGAAAACGACAGTTTACAGCTTAAAGTGGCCAATCACTTGTTTTTGTAAATAAAAGTTAACAAGAACACAACTGAGTTCCTTTTACATATTGCCTAAGACCAAGGGGCAGGGTACTGGAATAAAGCCAGCAGGACCTGACCATGTGAAATATTCATCACGTGGCCCTTTTAAGGAAAGGTTTGCCTTTGCTCTGTGCAGGGCTTTTTGGTTGCAAGGACAAAAAACAAAACAAAACAAAAAACTAAATAAAGAGTATTCTAAAGTTTGACTGGTGCTGCTGCAGGTTTCACATCTGCAACACAGACACGGAGAAGGAAAGGGAGATGGACGATGCTCAGGACCTAAGTAACAACAGGCAGCGTCTTCAGTAAACTACCACTCTTGTAGTCATCACATTATGTACACCGGGATTTTAAGATTAAGATGAATGTTCTGCTGCCCTTCAAGGAATAATAAAAAAGAGAACGAAAAAGAAGAGGATATTAGGAGGGAAAATAAAAGCATCTGCCACCATACCACTCTCAATGACAGGGGAGACAGAGAGATTACACACCAAACCTGGCCCCTACCTCCAGCATTATTTCCTATTTTGAATGTGGAATCGAAAGGAAAAAATGGCCTTGATGTATATTCCTTAAATGAAGGCACCACATCATGGGGGAAAAGTTTTATGAATTGGGTCTCAGAGGATAGTTATGGTATCAGTTAGCCTTCATCTTTCAAGTTTAAAGATATTTGAAAAAAAAATCTACTTTGGCTACTCCTGAGTGTTGTTTTAATAAATTTTTCCCTGAATATAGTGGTAGAAAATGTGAACAGGACAGAGGTCAGGGTGGAAAAAGTCACAGATTTAAATGTTTCCAGAGAGATAAGTCATTTACTAGATGCTATGAATAATCTGTTGAAAAACATGAACACAGTACTTATGAAAAGAACAACCTTGAATAACATTATTTAATCATTTTATACTTAAAAGATACCTATGATGAATGGTCACATTAATTCACAGTACTAGAAGCAATTCTCCATTACACATATTTGAGGCATTAATATATAATAAATGTATAACTTTTTATAGTATAAATTGCCCTTTTACATAATCAGTCTCTCCTTTGCCACCGAATTCTACCCAAAGAATTTTATTTAAACACCTTTCCATGAAAAGAAAATCATCTGACAAGCCTATATCCTTTTTTTTTAATCTGCTGGGAAAAAGTTCTTCACTTCAGCAGCATAAGACAAAATAAATTGATAATAAATACGTCTGGAGTATTCTTCTATATTTTGCCAAACCCCTCATGGTGGAGTTTCCAGGCTGGCTCTGTCTTCAGTGCACGTCAGCCTACTCTGTAAGTTTTACACTGCCACCAACAACCCTGTCACACTAAAATGAAGGGCTTTCTCAGTCCTTGATGGTATCAAGCTCTAGGCAGCACTGATACTGTTAGTCACTCTCTCTTTGTCCTTTGGTTTTCACGATACACTTTTTTCTAGATTTGCGGTTCTTCTTCTGATTAAGTTTTCTGTTTTCCCCATCAGTCCTTTCTCTCCAGTCAGAGGTCAACATTCCTCAAGCCCACAGGAAAACACACTCAGCTTCATTTGTCATTACAAAAATGCAAATGAAAACCGCATTACGCTTACTAGGCCCTCAGGATAATGAAAAAGACACACAATCACAACTATTGGGAAAGACATTGAAAAAAACTAGAATTTGTACGTTGTTGCTGAACATTTAAAATCTCAATGCCATTTAGAAAAAGCAGTTTTCTAAAATGTTAACTATAAATTTAGCACAGTTAATCTGCTATAACATGACCCAGCGATTACACGTAGTTATCAACAAGAAGACACAAATCGTATGAAATCTTAAATATGAATGTTCTCAGCAGTGCTATACATGTAGCCAAAATGGGGAAAAACTCTATAATTTCATAAACTGGGGAAGAGATAAAATGTCATACATACAAGTAACATAATTAATAGAAATGAATGAAGATGCCATTCAGGGCCCAGATGGACCAAAACATTGCAAGCAAGGGAAGCCAAACACCTACCATATGCCCCGTATGGGTCTATTTGGAGAGAAAGTCCAGAAAGATAGTTCTGTCATAACACAAAGCAGTTTAGTCATTGCCTGGGCTGAAGGGTGAGACAGCAGCAAGTGTGCATGGCCTGGAGGAGATTTATTAAAAATACAAAATTTCTAATACTGGATTGTGGTGATGGTTGTACAACCCAATAAAACTATTAGAAATCATTGAATTATATACCTGAAATGTGTGACTTTTATGGTATGCTAATTATACTAGATGTTTAAAAATACTTCACTCACTTTGCCTAACTTGAAGGGTGAGAATCCTTCCCATGACTACGTGTCATCTCAGCCACATCCCACTCCCCTCTCAGCACAGAGAGAGCACCCCTCTCCAGAGCATCCAGTGTCTCCTCTCCCTCATCTGTGCCAGACTCCTTTCCACACCAAGTACACATTCATTCTGATTGTTCTTTGCTTAGTGACTTCCTTAACTTGTCTACATGGGTTAATTTCATCCATCGTGGTTCTTGTGGAATTAGGAACGCTCCCTTCCTTGTACTTCAGAGCGACGTTGACACGGGTTTGTATGATTATTTGTCAGTAGAATGCATTTCAAAAATACACAGGGGATCATGGATCATGTTCAGTTCTGCTAATACATCTATTCTCTTTATCATATCATTCATCTACAATTACATATTAAATACTCTTAATAAATGAATAATAACTCATATACTAAATTTTTCTATTGGGATAAGAAAGCAAGGTCTTTAGGTCCTAAGTTATTCTGTCAAATGTTATTTCATTTACATACGGCTTGACTGTTTCTTGAGATAACTTGAAAGTCAGAAAATAACTTTTGGTATATTCAGTGTATTATAAAGACGTATTTTGATGCCAGTGAATTCAAACAAATAATTCACATAGCTTTTAAACTAGTAGCTTTTAAGCTATCGAGAATAATTTCCAAACTATATTCTGATGCTATCTTTTTAAAAAATATTCATCCCAAATGCAACAAAGCTCTCTCATTACATCTGTCTCTGTGTTTATACAGAAATTTGGAGATGAAATAGGACATATAAAGTTGTTTATATATGTATGTATATAAATTTATATTTGTTAATAAAACAAATACCAAAAGTACTAGTATTTATTATTATTAATTATTACTATTAGATTAGTATTTCAGGGACACTGTTTCAGTATCAGGTATACTGTTTCAGATACTGTTTCAGTATCCCTGAAACATAACTTAAATGATCATTATGATGAATCATTTTAGTTAATATATATTTCCACAAAATATTTACAAGGTATAAAGTAGTTATTTTTGTCGAACTGACAGACATTTTATATTTATATTTTTCATGTGTTTTCTTAATACTCATTCTGCATATCCCATGTAACAGAATGCCTACAGTTCTTCATCTATAATATTTAAGCTTTTTAAGTTTTCCCTTAAATCTGTCATATTTACATGCTTGTGCATGTATATTATAGATATATCATGTTATTTATATTGAAACTTCTGCAAATTTATACTTGAAAGCAATTTATGGGCAATGCATTTTGGCAATGCTACAGCTATAAAATTTTCTATTGTAACTGCAGAGAAGTGATATGACATAAATGTACATTCAGAAAATACATTTTTTCATTTTTGAAGAAATACTGACAATTGTATTGGCTCACAACCATTAAAATGAGCTACATGCTTGATAAATGGATGGGATTTATAAGTTTTCATCACTTCATTCAGAAAAGAGCTGGTATTTGAGAAATAATGTTGCAAGGATTTCAGTTATAGTTTTCCAGGCCTGATAACAAGAGACTGGAATTAGTCCCTAAAAATAAAACTCTTACATCCTTCGATTATGTGAAAAGTTCCCCTGGAATGGAAGGAAATTCTTCTTACTTTCCTTTCTTTATCTAAACTTTAATTCTAGTTTTAGGCTAGTCAGTAAGCTTAGGTCTCTTTTGCCTTAAGTCAATCATCTATCTACTGACTGTCACCAAAGGTGGGCAGCATTATTTGTTTCCTGAGATATGAAACGATGCAGATATGAGTGCCTTCCATCAAATGTCCATATGAAAATCTTATTTCATTAAATGACACAGCAAGGCTCTTGGGGATGTCTGGTGTTTCAGCTGTAAGATTGGTAGTCAGCTGGAAAGTCATACGACTGATTCATTAGAAGACAATAGGACC
>PVIC010029379.1:0-22575 GCA_004025085.1 Thryonomys swinderianus
CACTTTTTCCATAGGACAGCAGGACATGAGGCATCTTGGGGCTGGGGCTGTGAAGTACAGTGTCACCACTGCTCTTGGGTCATTGTAGTGTTCTGCCTTTCTTTCCTGATCCAGAACAGCCCCTGCAATCCCCATGGGTAATATAGAAAAAGCAGCAGTAGCAGCAGCAGATAGGTGCTGCGCTTCACACCCACCCCTCCCCTCTCCCCTTTGCCCCGTCTGTATCTGTCCTACACCCTCATCCTAGTGGAAGTGCCTTCAGATTTATATGGTGCTATTTACTGGCCCTCTGCCAATTAGTGACACTTTGAAATTCCCTTATATGACGCACTGCTGCTCTGACAATAAACAAGTCATTAGCTGGGTCGGAGGGCAGCTTCCAGCTGGTTTTGATTCATTGTTTCTAAATCAGCTCAAGAGGCTCCCTAAGATGCAGGGACTCCAGTCTGAGGCTCAGGAAACCCCTAAAGCTGGAGGCAGATGGGACTTCTGTGTGCCCAGGAATGGGGTCCCCATGGCATCTGCTTTCCCTTCCGATCTCCCTGCAGGCTCATCACCTCACTGTATCCCACCTGTCCCCTTCTCCAAAGACACAGCCACAGGACAAATGCATCTGCAGGGATTTGGTGGGGAAGAACAACAGAGAGCTGGAGAGAGAGGCTGGGTGAAGGGACAGGCTTAGGTGCCAGAGGGGGGAGGGAGAAGGAGGGCTAGACATTCCAGTGGGTGATTTGGGTGGGGAAAGCACGGTGACATCTGAGCAGAGACCCTGACTGACTTAACAGTTTGTGTTCTTAACTTGCATTTCTCATGGTATTTGACTTGAAGGGAATTTCAGATGTCTCTTGGCCAACCCTTGGCCTCCATTTGACAGGTACAGAATCTGATGATTGAGAAAGGTGGACGGGTTTTTCCAGGCTCACCAGCTCCTAAGTGCCCAAGATCAGACCAGAACCAGGTCAGTCTCTCCTAGTTCAATCTCTCTTTCTGATCTGAACCACACTGGGGAAAGAAATGGGAGAGATCAGGACATTGTACAGCGTAGGGCGTGTGTTTGGTTCTGCCATTTGTCCTCTTCCCTCCTCCTGTTTCCTCTCAGTGGTCCTGGCTAATGGGATCTGCATATATGGAAGGGCTGCATGTGGAAGTCAAAGGATGTTGTGTTTGAATGGACAGGCACAGAGGCCAACAGCAGAGTACTGTGCAAGGCCTTCTAGGAGAAATAAAAGCCAATTAGACAGGTTTTTCAAGAATACTTGACCTATTTCCAAAACTTCAAACTAAAATGCAAAGCACAATGAAAATGTGGCCACTAGCAAACACAGAACTAAAGGATTGATAAGCTCCACCAGGAGAAGCCATGGTCACTATCAGTTTGGATGCATCAGTTTAGATGCAGGTCTAGGGACCAGGGACTGTGATTTTGACATCAGCATGGGGGCAGGTGGTGTCACCTCTGTTCCATAAGAAGCCAACAGCTAAGACAGATTTTTGCAAATCCTGAGACCATATAATGGATACACCCTGAGAGAAACCAGAACTGGGAAAAATACCACTCATAAGCTGAGGGTGGTGACAATGAAGCTTTTCCTTACTGGGGCTCTGAAGAGAAAAAAGTCTTCTGTGAGCATCGAAGCTCCAGGCCTGAGCCATATGTGACTATAGCGTCTGAATTTCCACTGTTAGAATTCCCAAGCCTGAGACATTACTGTAAAAATAGATTCCAGATGAGTAAAATTCATGAGGTATTGAGAAGGAAATGCAAAACTATTGAGTAGGAATGTGCCCCAGAGCGACAGCATTCTTACAGCAAAATATAATCCCCTTTGAAGTTATCCTAACAATAAAAAACTTACAAACCACATGAGGAAATGATATGCCAATAGAGGAAAGTCAATGAACATATCAAACTTATTTAGCATTAAAATAATATAAAATAATGCAATAATCCAAGAGAAACTTGAAATAACTATATTTTAAATGATTAAAAAAATAGAAACTGGGCCGGAGGGTTAGCTCAGTGGTTCCAGCGCCTGCCCCGCCAGCGCAAGGTCCTGAGTTCGATCCCCGGTAACCACATACAATGCTGGGCGTGGAGACACGCCCACCAGCAATCAACACCGCATACCACAATGCCGGACGTGGTGGCTCATGCCTGTAATCCCAGCACTCGGGAGGCAGAGACAGGAGGATTGCTGAGTTTGTGGCGGCTTGCCTGGGCACCATAGTGAGCTCAGGGCCAGCCTGAACTACAAAGCGAGACCCTGTCTCAAAAAAAAAAAAATAGAAACTATAAAGAAAGGATAAGATTATTATTTTTTTTTTCTGAGAAAGGGTCTTGCTTTGTAGTTCAGGCTGGCCCTAAGCTTACTATGTAGCCCAGGCAAGTCTCAAACTCAGCAACCCTCCTGCCTCCACCTCCTGAGTGCAGGGATTACAGGCATGAGCCACCAGGCCTGGCACTGTGGTATGTGGTACTGATTGCTGGTGGGCGTGAGTCACCATGGCCAGAATTGTTCTATGTGTTTACTGGGGATCGAACCAGGGACTTTGTGGTTGTCAGACAGGCACTGGAACCACTGAGCTAAATTTCTGGCCCAAGTATAGGATATTTTGAAAAAGACCAGGCAAATTTGCAAAAAGAGTCAGGCAGAACTTTCTAGAAATGGAGAAGATAGGCACTGATGTAGAAGCTCAAAAGATGTGTCAGATGGCAGATGTTGAGCAGAGAATTAGTGAACTGAAAGGTAGATCTGAAGAAATTACTCTAACTGCAGTACAGAAAAAGTTAAGGAAAGAAAAATATGAAAAAGAAACTAAGAGGATTAATGAACAAGAGGGTCCAAATTACTTTTACAAAGAGTTGCAGAGGTGAACATAGAGAACAGGGAAGTGGTAAGACCAGTTTTTCAGGATCAGTGGAAGACATTTATCTTCAGATTAAAGAAATATCAGAAGTGCTGAGGAAAATGCCTAAGAATAAGTCTGTAGGGGCCGGGGATTTAGCTCAGTGATTCTGGTGTCTGCCTTGCAAGTGCAAGGTTCTGAGTTTGATCCCCGATGGCCACATATCACAATGCTTGGTGTGGTGGCTCACACCTGTAATTCCAGCACAAGGGAGGCAGAGGCAGGAGGATTGCCACAAATTCAAGGCTAGCTGGACTCCATAGTGAGCTCAGGGCCAGCCTGAACTACAAAGCGAGACCCTGTCTAGAAAAAAAAAAAAAAAGGAATAAATCTGCAATGTTACATATTGTAATGCAACTGGACTCAAAGAGCTATCACCAGTATGTTCAGGGATTAAAGAGAAAGAAATTAACTTTTTGGCCAGGAATATATGAGAAAGTTCTTAGAAAACTGAGACTTGAAAGTCAAGAAAAATTTTAAGAGGTAGAGAATATGGCAAGGTAGATGGGGGAGATCTAGGAAACAGGAAGAAAATACGAGGTTTGAGCCTGTCTGAGCAGTCTGAACAATTTTAACAGCGGCTGATGTGAATTCAGTCACCTGCACTCGTGCCTGTGTGCTCACTAACGGTCTTGGAGGAGCCCGCTGCAGGCCATCCCCTTCGCCTCACACCCAGCCTTTACTCTCCAGTTTGGATCCCTTGCCCTGTGCATGGCTGGCGGGTCCAAGTCGGCCAGCTGAGTCTACTGAGACCACTCATAAAAGCTGTCTATAATCACGCTTTCACACCAAGCAGGCTCCTCTTTGAGGTCCCCTCCTTTCGGGGTGCAGTGGTGAATTGAAACTGGCCTAGCCCATCTCATTTGTCTCTACCTGTGGTCCTTGGGGCTGGGAAAGCTCCACTCTTGAGAGGACGGCCGGGGCACGCCCTGGCGCATCTGGGTCTTGTTAGCAGTGTCAGGGGCTTCAGAGGAGCAGAAAAACCTGGGCATGGTAATTGGCTCATGAAAGCTGCATGTTGCTGGAGGGGGCGGGAAGGTCTAGGGAGGAAGGGGAGGGGGCTTAATGAGAAGCAAATGCTTCAGCACAGCGAGCGAGAGCGCGTACCCTCCCCTGTTCATGGCCATTAGCATTCCTCAGACACCTGCAGGCACTTGGCCCTGGCTGGGCAGGAGATGTGCTGGCTCCTCCCTGCTGGCACACAGAATAGAAAAATGAAGTTTGGTTTTAATTAAGGGGGCAGGGAGCAGGGATGGATGTGAGACAGGAGAACACTTTCTTGGGTTTTTTTGAGGGCATATGATTTTCTTGGTAGTTGCCAAATTTTGCTTCACCCTAGAGTTGTTTGTGGTAGTGAGGAAAGAACTTTGGATCTGGAACTAGATGAACCTGGGGTTGAACACTGGGACGTCCCCTTCTCAGTTTGCCACTAGGGAGGAAGCACTGAACTTCCCTGGGCCTCAGCCGTTTCCTCTGTAAGCACAGTGAGGGAATAATGCCCCCGGCTTGTGACGCAGACGTCCAGTGGTCCTTTGAAGGGCCTTGGCAGGGTGCTATCACAGAACATACAGTGGCCAGATTTTAGGTTTCTTCATCTAAGATGTAATGCCTGTAGCAAGCAAAGGTGTCTTAGCCATCTTTATGACCCCTGGGTGCCCACCTACTCAGTGCCTAGAACACAAAGTAAATGATGAGCAAGTGAGGAGATACCTACCCTGTGCACCGAGCTCCACACTCCTCACGTTGGCAGAGAGGAGTGTCAGCCCAGAAGCGAGACGCTGAGGGATGAGGGGCCTGAGTCCTGCAGGGCCAGGCAGGAGCCAGTGTTCCTGCCAGCCCACTTGAAAGCTTCCACCAGCTCACAGGGGAGAGTCTGGGTCCCTCTTGCAGGACACAGTCTGCAGACAGGGGCACAGCCTGATTTAGGGAGCACATTGTCCTTGCGCTCCTTGTCCCACCCCATTCTCACAGCTGCTGGCGCTGGGCACAGGCCCAGCCTTCCTGGGGCCGTGGGAGGGCGCGGTGGCCTCCGGACTGGGTCTTGTCAGCTGTGAAGGGCTTGCTGGCTGGGTCTCCTGTCCACCTGCTCCCCAGCTGTTGCTGGCGGAGCCTTGGGTGCCTTCGGCATCTTCCACGCATCTTTAATCTATCTTCGCTCTCTGCCAGACATCTGTAAAGTGGATCTACTGGCCGTTTATTTTCTGTTTGTCTTGGGTGTGACACAATCTCTGTTCTTCACTTTAATGACTCTTCACTTTATTATTATCGTCTAAACCACTCTGTTTATTTGCTCTCTCAGAGCCCCAGCCACTTTCCCTGTGCTCTCCTGGACAGACCGGGCCCGTGCCAGCCCTCCCCACTTTTCTTCCCCCAGCTCAGCCATTCCAGGGGCTGCTCTCCCTGATGGGAACAGTACTCAAACCAGATGTGGCTTCCTCCTTCTCTTCCTCCTCCTCCCCCTGAGTTGCCCAGGGCTCCGGGGGGTAAGGGGAGAGGAGAGGAGGCCTTGACCCACATCCTGTTCTCCTCCTCTGTTCCCTGTCCACTCTGTGCCCCCTGCCAAGGAGGGAGGAGGGCAATGCATGATGGGTGTCTGTCTACTCCCACAGTGAGGGGACACTGACAGTGCTGGACAGGACTCATGCTCCTGCGGGACTGTGGGAAGAGCCTCTGTCCTCTCTGCAGCAGCGCTGCTTCGGGAGATCCTCGGGGGCAGTCCACCACATCAGCTATCCCATATCTCTCTGCCTTGGCCTGTATCAGGGTCTCTCTGCATATATATTGCCTGATTAGTAATAATATGTTACAACTCTGCCTTGACATTTATGGGGCCTGTCACCTTCACCACAGCCTGGAATGCAGGGTTATTAACTTCTGACAGAGGAGTCTGAGACTCCCATATCTGTCTGCTGATAAAAAGACCAAGCAAAGATTTGAGGCCTAATCTGGTTTGTTGTGAAGAATGAGCTATTAGCTTAAAAACAAGACCCGGCTTTCTGGAGCTGGCTTGGTTTTAGCACCTGGGAATGAATTTCTTCTGGCAGGATCTGGGTTTGGGGTATCGGTCAGTCTGGGAAACAGACTCTGGCCGTAATCATTTTGTTTTGGGGATGATCACAGTCATCATTAGAGGTGGCATCTTAGCTCAGACTGTGTAAAAATATTGGACTATACTAGGGATGGAGAAGGAGAAAGAAAGGGAAGAGTGGCCTCCTGGAGGGACGGATGTGACAAAGAGCTCAGACTCGATGACACATCACCATTCCTCTGGTTCTGCCGGGGCGGGGCCAGGCTTTGTGGGCCATGAGCTTGTGGTGGGAGCTCTCTGTGAAACAGTTCACAAGTACGCGCGCGAAGTTGCTGGGACTGCTCCCCTGGACTTGCAGGGAGCCTGTGCAGCAGGCACTGGCTTCTTGGAAACCAGGAAGAGAGCAAGGGCAGCTTTGCAGTGAGCATGTGGGCAGAGTGTCAGCGGCTGCTGCGTTGGGAGGAGGCTGGGACAGTGATTCTCAACTGTCAGAGGGTCTGTCTTGCCTAGAGCACATGTTTAAATGCAAATTGTGCTCTACCCTAGAAAGTCTGCTCTCACAATGGGTCTGGGGTGGCGACTTGGCACCTGTGTGTTGAACAAGGCTTCTGAGAATTCTGCTACTGGGGCACTGGGGACTGATTAAGGAATCAGGGCCCGATGCAGCACTGCCAGGAAAACATGACAGAGAACAGGAAGGCCTTGCCACAGAGGCTTGCCAGCACCCTGTTTTTCCATGCTGTTGCCAAGCATATTTCACTTCTTTTTTTGAGACAGGGTCTCGCTTTGTAGTTCAGGCTGGCCCTGAGCTCACTATGTAGCCCAGGCAAGCATCGAACTCAACAGTCCTTCCTGCCTCTGCCTTCTGAGTGCTGAGATTACAGGCATGACCCGCCATGCCTGGCATTGTGATATATGGTACTGATTGCTGGTGGGTGTGAGTCACCACGCCTGGTATTGTTGTGTGTGGTTACCAGCGATCAAACTCAGGACCTTGCGCTTGTGAGGCAGGCGCCAGCACCACTGAGCTAAATCTCCGGCCCCATATTTCACTTCTTAGAGAAGGGGCCTTAGTAATGCACAATAGGGATGTGACAGGGGAGTGGGGCAGGAGCACAGGGACAGGCAGGAAGGGAGAGGAAGGGAATGTGGGGGCCACAGTTGAGCTATTAGTACAACTGGGACCCTTGGACTCAAAGGTGAGAGACCTGTGGCCTGAGGTGGGTCACTGATAAAGGAACCTTCATTGCTGGCAGGTGCTTTAGGATGGGGGCGGAGCCTCTCTGGGCTTGAATGTCCATGAATGGTGGCTCAGAAGCCTTCCAGAGCTCACCAGCAAAGGGCCCAATACTAGGCTGTACTCTCATGGAGGTGAGGTACTGGCCTGTCAGTGTGAACTTGTTTGTTTGTGTCGGCACAAGTCTAGTTTAAACACAAGAGTGACAGTCATCTGCTGAGGAATTGACCTCTTCTTCCCAGAATTCTCCTCTCAGACCTGTGGCGTGGCCCTCGTGAGAAGACCAGGGCCAGACCAGGAGATCAGGAAGTTGTCTTCACACTGTCCTGAGGAATGGAGGGAATGAAGGAGGAGAGAAGTGTGGATGTAGGAGGCACAGAGCCCATAGGAAGAAGGAAGGAAAGAATGGAGGGAGGGAGGAAGGAAGGGGAGGAAGGAAAGAAGAGAAAGAGGAGAAGGGAAGAGAGAAAGGGAGAGGAGGAGGAAGGGAGGGGAAAAAAGGAAGAAAGGAGGAAGGTGAGGAAGGGACTGTCTTGAAAGGGACGGAGGAAGGAAGAAAGGCAGGAGCACACCTTCCCTGAGCACACTCAACCCAGGCTATGGCTGGGACGTTCAGGTGGGCGGGAACGGGGAGCAGCCAGGCTGGAGAGGGACCGCCAGAGGAGGGCCAAGCCCCTTGAAAGCTGCTATTGTTAGAGGCCTCTGCTCAGAGAAGCCCAGAGTAAAAAGAGCTTGTTAGAGAGGCCCAGGCTGGAGACAAGCTGCTCTCAG
Organism: Thryonomys swinderianus; assembly: GCA_004025085.1. NCBI lineage: Eukaryota > Metazoa > Chordata > Mammalia > Rodentia > Thryonomyidae > Thryonomys > Thryonomys swinderianus. The sequence continues at coordinate 7,944 of PVIC010029379.1, forward strand.
AGAGCCAGTGAACCGTGCGAAATGACTTAAACTAACATCACTGACTGCACCGGGCTGGGACCCAGGAGTCAGGGCCTTGTGCTCATCAGATATTCATAGAAGGTGCCCTGCAGCTCTGCTTTCTTGGCCTCCTTGTTCATTGAGCAGTTTTTTTTTTTCTTTCCAGTCCTCCAGCTCTGAAAGGGAGACGGGCTGCCTGATGGGGAACATCAAGTGGCCTTTGAAAACCTCTCTCAGAGTTTATTAAACCTTGGGGCTAGGGTAGGCCAACCTGGATGCCCGGCCAGGCTTGACTCTCCCTGCTGACCTTCCCAGAGGGACCTGGTCTTTCCTCATGTCCGAGGCTCAGCAGGCCTGTGCAGAGACGAGTGGTGGGGAGCAGGGTTCATAGAACCCGGTGTAGATGGGCCACCCTTTTCCAAGAGGGTAGGAGCATAGGTGCAGTGGGGACCTACTACCTCCACAAATGGGAAGGGCCTGCTCTCCTTGGACTCCACGAGACACCCGTATTTCCTGCTGTAATTCATCTCTCGTGAGCCCTGAGAAGTGTTTGTGCTCTAGGTACACAGAGAGAAGGGTGTGTGGGGGGAGGCCTCCTGAGGGTCTCTAGGCTGGAGCATAGCTCAGTGACCAAGTAAGGGCAGGAACGGAGCTTTGCAGAGAAGCTCAAGTTTCCTGGATCTGGAAGGCCTAACTCCTGCCCTTCACCGCCCATGCACAGGATGCACCACAGCCCTCACAGGAGCCCTGGAGGGTTGGACTGGTCTGTGGTGACACAGTGCCCTTCAATCTTGCATAGGAAACTTCCACAAGAAGACTTTGCAAGGCACAAGCTCAGAATCATTGCGATTATGATATATTCCGCCCTCCACAAATGTTTATCGAGGGCCTGCTATGTGCTGAGACTGTCCTGGGCGCTGACTGACAGTGCTGAACCCAGCAGCGGGTATCCACTGTTACTGAGAAGGAGCGGGAGCCTCGGAGTGACTGATGTGTGGTGACAGTTGTGAGATCTACACTTGGCTGAGGCCTGGAGGGAAGGGGCAGAAGCATAGGAAAAGAACAGTTTCCCATATTGACGCAGAAGGCTTTCTTTTTATTAATTTATATCCTGAGGAGCTGAGTAAAGTTTCTTCTCATAAAATAATTCTGCTTGTTTAAAAAACCATCTTAATGCCAGGCGTGGTGGCTCATGCCTATAATCCCAGCAGTTGGGAGGCAGAGGCAGGATTGCTGAGTTCCAGGCTTGCTTGGGCTACATAGTGAGCTCAGGGCCAGCCTGAACTATAAAATGAGACCCTGTTTCAAAACAGACAAACAAAAAAAAGACCATCTTACGGATTCCTACCCACCCTCCTACATACCCATGTATACTGTCATCTTTTCTGTCTCGTTTCACTTATTTTTCCCTTCTCCTGCTCAGCCTCACCAGTGTCTCCAGGAGATGCAGAGCTCTGTTTTCCAAGCCTGGAGTCTGAATCCAGCTCTGTCTCTGCCTCTTTTATATTTCTTCTTTAAACAAGTTCAAAGTCCTTTAAAGCTTTCCCGAAAATCTTTTTCTCAGCAACTGTAGAAAATAAACAGTTGGAGATAGTCTGAAGGTAGAAAGCCAGAGTTCAAAGTCATGTATGTTAACACTTCCTGAACCAACTTGACCAGATAGTGGTGTTCTCTGTCCATTCTTTCTCCACGGCCCGTGCGGCTAACAAGAACAGTGGAAGGTCCTCTCAAGTGGACACCTGGCTTAGCTCTTTGTTGGAAAAACCCAGTCAGCACCTTGTCCTGTGGCTGCAAGAGCCAGGAATGACACTGGGGTAAATTGTGAAGATGGGGCCTTTTAGCCTGGTGTTCTGGAGTCAGGCAATGGGCCGAATATAGTCTGCCAGACAGCTCATCCACCAATTCTTTCCTGTTGCAGGTAGCTGTTTGAGTGCTGTGTTTAGAAAGATTCCAAAACCTATAGTTTCGTTATTTATCTGAGTGTGATTATTTTTGCTGTATTGGGCGTGGAGGCCAGGGTCTCACATGTTAGGCAATGCTTGACTATTGAGGATTTTTTCTTTTATTTTGAGATAGGGTCTCACTAAACCACTCATTAAATTGTCCAGGTGGAGCTTGGACTTGTGATCTTCTGGCCTCAGTCTCTTGAGTTTCATTTACTAGTATTATAGGGATGTATTACTATGCCAGATCTGAGTGTTATTTTTGAGTGAAAGTGTCCACCATGGGCACAAACTAGAGAAATAGAAGAAACAGGATATTTGGATTTGGGAAGGGGTCCCTGAAGCTGTTACACATATTCACATGTTACATTACAGGTTCCTTTCAGGAGGGTATTTCTTGCTGTTGAGGATTCCCAAGTGAAACCGTATGTTATGGCCTGTGTCTAGATGTCCCTCAAAGCCTCAAGTGGTCATAGGTAGGCATTTTTCAGAGGTGGCTGGACCTAGAGTGTGTGACACTGGAATTGATTCATAGTGCAGTGCTAGGCTCAAGGGCACTAGGACTGAGAGTGTGAGTGCTGCCTGCCTTAAGTACCCTGGATAAGATAAAAGGGACAGAAAGTCGGTGTTAAGGTCCCTTGTTGTTTTGCTGTCTGTGCCTGCCACTCTGCTGTGGAGCCAGGCAACTAAGGATTGAAACATCTCATAACTGTAAACCAAGTAAACCTTTCCTCCCTTAACTTGTGAGTATCGGGTGTTTTGTCTCAGCAATGAGAAAAGTAACTAAGATAATGTAAGATACCATACCTTACTGGTTCTCGAATGACTTTCACAGATGTATGCTATTGAGCCTTTCCTGCAAGGAAATTTTACAGAAGCCCATCCATGCAACGGCTAAAGTCAAGTTTCTGTGGTTTCTCTGGGGCCTGAGCACAAGCCTTCTGCCTTCATCCCTTACTCTACTCCTGCCCCTGGTCTGTGCTGCCTTCTTCGAGCTCCTAGTGTTCTAGGAGCCTATTTGAAAAGTAGAGATCTATTCTATTTCCCTGCTTTTAGGGGGCTATTTTATAATACCTTTATAGAGATAAGGGAATTGAGGCCCAGGAAAATCCAGCCAAGTTAACTGCACCAATATCTTAGCAGCCTGTCTCCTCTCCACACTGCACTGTGACCCTTTCTTTGTCCCCACTACACAGTCGCCTGCCCTCATTCTGCAGACTCAGCATGTAACTCTGGTTCTGTGTGCTCCCTGTCCTAGCCCACCGTTGTGTGTCTCTTTCCCACAAGCTCACTGTGTGGCTCAGCTGTGCGGACTCCTACCTCTCCCCTGTGCTTGTGTCCACTCCACTCCCGGAAATGCCCGTCTGTCTAAACATTCTCCTGCATTTCATCTAAAAGCTCTTCACATGTCAGTTTCTTCCCAAGAGTCTCCTTGGATGGAGGCAAAGGAAAGTAACTTTATCTTATATCTCAGCTCATCCTTAGCACAAACTCACCAGTGCATTGGGTATCCTGCTGGGTAGAGTTCACTTTGAGCTCTGGCACTAAGCGCTAGTGTCCTGATTTATCTTGTGGTCTGTATGACTGCCCTCTGTGTCCATGCACACAGGTGCGGAGGTTTGAAATACAGTCCATACACAGCACAGTGAAAAGACTCAGTGGGCCGAGCTCCACAGAAGGCGGGCGGGCTGTGTGTATGCAGGCTGGGTTAGGGTGGGCAGGAAGAGAAGGAATCTTCCCATCTTCAAGCCCTCTGCCTCCTCCTCTCCGTCCTCCTCCCTTCCTTTTGAGTGTTAGGGATTACTAAACTTGGGGCTTTACATTGACCTATGTGCCCAGCTGTTTTTAAAATGTTTATTTTGAGTCAGAGCCTTGCTAAGTCACCCAATGGACCTCAGGCTTGCGATCCTCCTGCCTCAGCCTCCTGGGTAGCTGGGATTCCAGGTGTGCGCCATTGTGAAGGATAGGTCTTTCCTGCTTGATGAGCTCTGTGAGCCTCTGTGAGCAGAAATTCCCATCTCCTGTCCAAATCTCCATATCCTCGGCTGGAGTCAGCAATGTCGGCTTTCCTGAGAGCTCTCTATCCCCTCACCCTTTACCTCCCCAAAAGACAGCCAGGAGCTGCCTGCGGCTCAGGGCCTGTCATCCAGTTCAGTGCGGAGGAAACATTAAACACTCCGAATTCTGCTTATTGAGCTGGGTAAACTCCGCACGCCACAGTTTACTTTGCTGTCACAAAACCCCAAGCTTACCACAGAGCAGAACCCCAGAGGACCAGGACTCCGCCATCCCCTCCTCATTCCCTGCCTATGGGGAGGGACCCCACCTCTCTCTTCCCAGCCCAATCCTTTCTGTGCTCCCCTCTGCAGCCCTCAGCTTTTCTCCAATTCTCGTTCCCTCCTAGCCTCCCCATCTTTTACTCCTCTCTTTCTTTCTACCCACCTCCGCCCCATCCTTCCTAAATGCTTCTCCAGACTCAGTGTCTCCTGGCAGCGCAAGGCTCGCAGAGTGCCCCGTCAGGGTGGAGAGCTGGGATCAGGCACAGATGCAGGCGAGGCCCGGGCGTTTCCTACGGGTCAGAGAGACTGAGCAGGAGTCGCTCTTTTCCTTTCCCTCTCACTCTGGGCAGCCCGGGCTAAAAGCCATTAGTTTTGGAGGGACTGTGAGTTCAGGCCAAGGTGTTGAATTGGCATCGGGAGACAGGCGAAAGGAGAGGTGAGAGGTGTTCAGGTGAGAGCAAGAGGAAGCAGCTTTGCCTGTCGTCTCTTCAGTAGAGGTGTGAGTCAGGAAGGAGGATGTCGCCGATTTTACCTCGAGTTGTACAGATTCACATATTCCCCAACAAGACAGCTCAGCCTCCCTGGAGGCCTCTCCCCACCCCCACCTCTGTTAAGAAATGTGCAGCCCTGGCCAAGTTTTCCTCCTTGGCTCTACTTGGAAGTGCAGACCTTGTGGGCTTGAGATGAAACATATGCCGTTCTGGAATGTGGCTATTAGCCAAGGGAGTGCTCAGAGGCCCCTGCAGACTTCACGGCCATCTGCCTGGAGCAGAGCTGGGACGTGTGACAAAGCATCAGGGACCGGGAAGGAGCAGTGGAGGCTGAGGTCACCTTCCTCCTCTCTCCCTCACTGGGGACCAGTACCTTTCCGCGCGTTGAGTGGATCCTATTGCGCTGAATGGAGGAGACCCAAAGTCAGACTCAACTTCAGATGCCATGAGCCCCAGTGACCATTTCCAAAGGGAACAGGTGCTGATTAGTATGGCATTTTGCATATTCTTTGAATGTTATTCATTTCTTGCCAAAAGACACAGACCATTTCCGCTGCCCTTGCCACTGTCTCCTGGGAACCCACAACATTTTCCATTCTCCCTCTCCAGCTCCCCTCAACAGATGACATATTGTCCTTGCTGAGGCTTTTGCTCCTCACTCTCCTTGAGCCTCGCCTGTCCTTCCAGGGCCAGGTGGCCCATCTGGACAACTTCCAGTCGGCTGAGCACTCTGCTCAGCCTGCTCTCACTGGTGTGGCCAGAGGGCAAGTTCTCAGATCTGTCCTCAGACCCCGGAAAGTTCAGAAATAAATTTGCTTCTTGAAATCAGGGTTCCCATCCCCATCCCCTAGGAAGGCCTTGCTTGGCTTTGCTTGGATGGCTGCAGGTAGAGGCTGGAAAACCTCTGACGGGGGCTGGGTGGGTTGTCACAGGAGAGAAACAGTTGGCAGACACCCCGACATAGTCATGGGTCACAGAGCTCTGCTTTAACGCATTTCTGGGAAATTGCAAAGTGTGGGTGGGGTTGGAGGAGGCAAGGACATAGACTTAGGAAAATGTTAGGGGCTGAAAAGGACCTTAGAGATTATTTGATTCACCACTGTTTTTTGTTATTATCTAGTTCATTAATTTGTAGAGACTCTAAGATTTAGAGGAGGGAAAGTGGCATCCTGAGGTCACTCTGTGGGTCGGCAGCAGAGCCAGGACTCCCGACCCCAGTGTGGTGCTGCTTTCATAGGATGTTTCTGTAAACACCTTCTCTAGAAACGTAACCATGTGCAGAGTGCTGTGGAGTAGTAGCCGCTTCCACAGAGCTGGAATCCCCAGCCTGGGTCTCCAGTCCCAGGGTCTGCTGACACTCATGGTTCCCCTGTTGCTTGGGTGAAACCCAGAACTACCTGGGGGTGTGTCGGACTTACCTTGGGTGGGCTAGGACCACAGTTACTTCTTGGGGTATCTTCCAACCTTTTTGCAGCCCCTGCTGCCTTAAACATTCATTCCATAGGTTCTGTTTCTCAACCACAGCTAATCTGATACCCAGTGTTAGTCAGTATGCTGGCCAGAAACAGCCATTCCATTTCTCCCCTCTTAGGAATTTGAAATAAAAAGACCACAGATAGGGTGTTGGGCTGCACACCTGTAGTCCAGGCACTCAAGGGGATTAGGCAGGAGGAATGTGAGTTTCAAGGCCAGCTTGGGCTACATAGAGCTTGTCTCAAAATAACAAATGAAACGAAAAAAAGAGTACAGATTCTGTAGCCATTTAGCTGTAGGGAACTAATTAAAACTTCATGATCAGTGAGGTGTTAAGTTAGGGCCATTTAAGATACTACAGGCAAATCAAAATTAGTCACAAAGATGAGCAGAGAGACCACCCCAGAAAGAGAGAGAAGGATGAGGCCAGATCCTGCATTCATCTCTTTATCCTTGCAGTGGTTGCCTCCTTCCTCCTTCCCTCCCTCCCTCCCTCCCTCCCTTCTTTCCTTCCTTCCTAACTTCCTTCCTTCCTTCCTTCCTTCCTTCCTTCCTTCCTTCCTTCCTTCCTTCCTTCCTTCCTCCCTTCTCTTCTATTCCTTTCTCTATCTTTTTTTCCTCTTCCTCTATGTTCACTTTTCATATGTGCCCTGGGAATGGGATTCTGCTTCTTGTGGAAAAGTACTCTAAGGAAAGTACTCTAATGTTGTGGGGCAATCCTCACTTAAGAAGCCCTCTGCATCCTAGGAATACAATAAGTTCCCAACTTCCAGATGAGTTCTATTCTGAGAGAAATGTTTGTAAGCACGGTTTATTCATAAGCTGACAAAATGAGTCTTACATGGTACACGCCTGTGAAAGTTTGTAAGTCAGGAACTTACTGGATGGTAATGAATGAAACACTTAGTTGGTAGGGAACATCCAGTGTGTCCACTGCTATTAACCAGTGTGGTCTTTATCTCTCCTAGAAAACCAGAAAGAGACAGAGAGACAGACAGACAGACAGACAGAGACAGAGACAGAGAGACAAAATGATAGGGAAATCATCTGCTCATTGCTGGGACATGAGTTCTAGGAACTGAAGGCATAGCCAGCCAGTTCTAAGTTGGTTCAAGATCTTGAGAAAGCCACAGATCTATGTATATTCCCATACTGGCTCCAATTATCAAGAAACCAGTCCCACTTCAGAACCCCAAGGCCTGTCCCATATGGAGGACAGAGCTGTATCTTGCAGCACAGCTACATCTGCTCACCAGATGAGCGGTACCTGTAAAAACTTTCCCACAAAGCCTTGTGAGGCTAATACCTCTTCCAGAGCCTGCTGACAACAGGAACATAATCCCAGAATTTAGCAACCCAGGAGATTCAGGGATTCCTGCTTTGGAAAAGACTGTGGGGAATGTGGTACTGTCCGCAGACATCTTTGAAGGGACTGGAGGCTGTGGGAGAAGAAGGGGAGTGAGGTGAGCAATCAGAGAACAAAGTGGATTTGCAAAGAGGTCAACAAATACTGCTTAACTGCTTAATAGTAATAACAGCAACAAAAATCCCCAGCGTTTACCATTTACCGAGGGCTCCTAGCTTGCCAGGCCTCTCTCAGACATCACTTCACTGAATGCTTCGGGCGCATGCTACCTTCCTCATTTTACTGAGGAAGAAACTGGAGCTCCCAGAGGCTGTGTTTTTGAAGATCACAGGGCTGCCACCAAGCTTGCCGCTTCATGCCTGAGTTCCACAGAGCAACCTCCCAGATAACAGGGGACCGAAGCAGGGAAAGGGGGCTCGGAGAGAGCAAGTGAGCTGCAGACCTCAGTCCTGCTGTCCTGGAATTGAGCTGAAGAGGAAGAAAAGTTTACAAGTGCAGAGATCCTGCAAACAAGACAAGTGTCTTTTTTAATAAACATGCTAAAGCGTGAGTGTCCTGAAACGCGTGCTGTGCCTTTGAAAGCAGGCCCCCTTGGAAAGCTCTTGTGCTCTCAGAACTGCAGTTGCTCAAAACATTTTCAGAGCTGTGCTTTGGCAACGGCTGTCAGAGCTCGAAGCACATTCCTTTGAAAGTCTTCAGTTGCGGCCAATCTTCCTTTTCATCCTCTGGGGCAGATTTGATTGTTGGGCAAGTTCCAGGAGTTATTTCAGATTTGGGTGAATCATCAAACTGGGCTGTCTCTTTGGGGTCCGGTTGAGGTGCAGCTCTAGTGCAGGGAAGTGTCTAGTGTGGTGGGAGACGCCTTGGAGTCCCTGGAGTTCAGTTGAGAGAGATGAGCCCAGGAGCCCTAGAGCAACTGAAGCGCTGGAGCCATTGCAGGGGGACATGGCGGCAGTGAGGCGAGGGGAGAGTTGAACAAGATCTAAGGGTTCTTCATAAGGCAAGACACCACCAAACTCAATTGGGGCCTAAGTGAAAACACACACAGTCCCATAAAGTGGCCTGGGAAGGATGCCACATTAATAAAAGGGAAAAATCCAGAGGAATGTGTGAGGAGGGAGCTGTTAAGAAAATGCAAGTGCCTATAAACCCTCTCTGCAGCAATCTCCCCAGGTTCCCAGCCCCCAGCCTCGAATCATGGCTCCAACTTGCTTTTCATTAGGACTCAAGAAAAGCACTAAAGGAACCAGTCTATTCGTGGAGGAAGCAGAAGATGGAGCTTAGACACTCACCTCACATCTGACCTTTGCTGACCTTCTGTGATCCTCATCCAGACACTTCTCTCCACCTGTCTCTGGGCCTAGATGCCCTTGAATGATGTTCATCCTCATGTGCTACATTTTATTGGTCCTGCAGTCAGATAGGCCAGGATCTGTGGTGCAAGAGGAGAGGATTAGGGTGGATCCACATATGGTGAGGACCACAGTTTCCACTCTGGGGCGTTCCGAAACATTATTTATGTAATAGGAGTCATTTTCCCCTTCATATTCCCAAATTGTCCTTGGGGATGAGGCAGTAGGTTGGCAGCTGGCCAAAGCCTTATCACATTTTCAGACCCTAACCACACAGGAAATGGGCTCCACCTGTACTGAGAGGGCCAGGTCTTCTGATAGTCAACAAGCAGAAAGCAAACACAGCCCTTGAGCTGGGACACTGAGGCTACACACAGAGGATGTCCCGGGTTATGGAGTAGGAACCAGAGACATTAAGGTGAGGAAAAAAGAAAAATGAGGAAGAATAAAAAGTTAAGTCCATTGGCAAAAACTGTCTAGTAATGATGGTATTAAGAAAAATGTAAACAGACTAGCTAATCTCCTAGTATCACTCAGAACAGGGTTAAGGAGATGCTGTTTTATAGCAGAGAGCTAAAGTCACATAAAGGGCTGCGGTTATGGTAGAAATTTGAGCTCGGATAAGAGCATCCACAGGATTTGCTACAGGAGGGGATAGCTGACCCAAGGGAGATCTCGCTTGCTGAAGTGGAGTCCACCCTGGTACCTATAGTTTGTACAAGTGGCTTGACCGAGGGGAAGATGACTCCAAGAACATTCCTGTTGAGGTCACTAAATACTGAAAGAGGTGGCCCAGGAGGCCATAAAATCCCCTTTGTTTGTGTTTCTGAAAACTGAGCTATACCCCACCCCCATGCTTGGTCGACATCTAGAAGCAGAGACCAGAGTCCTTGGTCCTTTCTAGCTGGAGAAGTTCCACTCTTGAGTCTGATATGGACAAACTCTGTCCTGTCTCAAACTTCTGAGAGCTCCAATCAGATGCTGGGGGCTCCGATCAGATAATCAGGTGTTGACCGTCTTTGTGGAGGAAACCATGCCAAGACTGAAGGAGAGAAAAGCAGCTGAGATTCCTTCAGAAAGCACTGCAATCCGAATACCCTCTGAAGGAAGCATAGCCCGGAGACCTGACAGGATCTGCATTGTTCAGCCAGACAGCTGGCAGCAGCTGCAAGGCGCCCTCAGTCTCCTTGCGCACTGGGGGTTGTGACCAACCTTCACCCCAGGCTCACAGACATCCTGAAGAGATCAGTGAAGTGCCAGCCTGTCTGGTATGAAATCCGCTTGAGAAACAGTCACTGTCGGTGAGAATGAAGGACAGAGGACATTGGGGGCTCATAATCTTACTGAAAAGAGGTCACAGTGACATGTTATGAAAGGCTGGGAAAACAGAGTCAGGAATGAAGGAACCTATTGGGTGAACTTAAGAAACAGGGTCCTCTGAGTGCCTTTGGAACAGTGAGCTAAGTGTTCTCCATGACCAGCCCAAGCTTCAGATGGTGTTAACTGTGCAAAAGACCAGACCATTTCCCACTGACTTGGGTAACTGTCCTTCCTCAAGACCTAGTTGCAACAAAGAGTCAGAGTTTTAGAAGTGACCCCCATGATCATGCAATCTCTCGGCTTCACACTGTAAGGCCTAGACACATGAGATCGCCCATTCAAAGACACACCTCTCACGAGTGGTTGAACCAGAACTTAAAATCCTAGACTCCAGACTTGAAAGCCACTGGTTGGTTCCATCCATTATACACCTGCACAAAGGCACCCAACCCTGCTCTCTAGAGGCTGGTATGGGGTGCCATGGGTGGAGACCAAGGACAAAAGGGCAGGAAATGCACAGTGTGAACATTTCAGCCTTAAATGGATCAACACAAAGATGAAATGCAATATTAGAGGCAGATGAACATAAAGATTTGAGGAAGTGAGTTGAGGAGAAGAGCACAGGGCTATTGGCCAATAGACTCCACTTTGGTTCCTGTTCCACAACCTGCTTAAGATGTAACTAGGAAAACTTAGTCTCTTTGAGGCACCATTCACTCATCTGTTAAATGAGGCTAAAATGATTCTTGTGAGAAATAGAACAGGTAAAAGTACTTCGCACACAGAATGGGCTGGGCAGTACATGAGCTGTTGTTATTCCTGGGAGTATGTGGGTTTGAAGGTTGGAATATCTGATATTTGGAGTTCTCTGGGGAATCTAGTAACTGAATGAAGTTTCTACTTCACCATAGATATTCTCAGCAGTAGGAGCTGAATTAAGTAGGCAAAATGCAAGGCCCAAATGGAAGTTCTTCTATGCAGGGAGGAGCTTTCCTCATGAAGATTTCTACTCTAGTTTCTGTCTCAGGTTTGGCCTTTTCTGAGAGGGTGGCTCTGACAGAATTGAAGTCTGATCTCTTCTTGTGTGATCAGGATCCTATTGGGGTCAGGGATGGCCAGCCACGAGGCCTGTCACCTTCAGATAAAGCCACTTGACTGTGAAGGGCCAAAGGGAATCATGGTGTCATCTCTTCCAGGACCAAAACTGCTCCCTGCTTTTAGAACTAGGTTTGGGTGGGAAAATGGGACTCAGGACTCATCTACAGGGTGCAGAGTGGGTGCCTTGGAGCAGGAGGGTTTGGAGAAGGGAGGGTCCTGTTGTTGTGATCTAGTCCAGAGCAGCAGCTTTTCATAGGTAAGAGCCCTGCTGTGCAGGCTGAGGTCATTCCTGGCACTCACTCCCCACTCACTGCAGACGCCTGCAGGTCTGTTTTAATATCTGTAGCAACCACATTCCTAAGCGGGGTGGGTAAGAGACTTTCTGGACAAGACTGCTTTCCATCAGAAATTATTCCAATTCACCAGGGTCAGATATTTTAGAGAGAGCTGGAGGGTTTTTTTTTTCTTTTAAGGAGGAAAACAAAAATTCAGAGAGAAAGAAAGAGTGACTTAATGCAGGAAGGAGGAGGAGAGCACGGTCCTGATGGCTGGAGAAGGGAGGAGTGACCTGGGGTCCTAGGACATAGACCACAGGTGCTGGGAAGGGACCCTCAGCTGAAGAGTCCTTCAGGCCTTTCTTGGGTCCCAGTGCATCTCTGTCGCTGTCCCTCACTCATTCACTTGTTCATCCATCCGCTCGACCCACTCTAACCCAAGCAGGGTGCTGGGGATATAAAGGAGTTGCATTAAATGTCCTTTTCTGTTTAATAAATTACTGCAGCATACAGTATCTTGAAACAACGCCTACATATTATTATACTATCTCATGGTTTCTGTAGGCCAGGAGTTTGGATAGAGCTTAACCAGATCCTCTACTAGGTCTCTCCTAAAGCTGTAATAAATTTTGGCCATGGCTCTGTCCCCTCCGAAGGCTCCTTTGCGAATGATCCACTTCCAAGTTCACGTGGTTTTGGAAGAAATCAATCTCTTGGAGGCGATCGGTCTGAGGTCCCTGGTTCCTTGCTCCAAGTGGGCCAGAGGCTACCCTCATTCCTTGCCACATGGGTCTTTCTGCCATGCCAGCTGCTTGATGAAAACCTGCAAGCTGAGAAGGTAAGGTGGTGAGCAGCAAGACAGGAGTCAGTGTGTCGTGTAACCTGAGGGTGCAGGTGACATTCCATCGCCTGTGCCGTGTTCTACTGACTAAAAGCAAGTTATGAGTTCTACCTGCTCCCAAGGGCAAGGGATTACACAATGGTGAAAGCGCCAGGAAATACGATGCTCAGGTACCATGTTAGAGTCTGCCTGTTTCTGACGTCCTCAGCTAACTTATAATTAGCAATAGTAGCTGTTAGAGTGATATAACAACAACAGTGATAATGATGCTAGTAATACCACTTATTGAATGTATATGGTGTGCCAGAAACTGCACATAGTATACATATAGACACACAAGCGCACATGCAGTTAACCCCTATTAAATAGATATAATGGTTACTTCTCGGTGACAGAACAGACATTCAGAGAGGTCATAGTGTTGAGCGAGGTTTTAGACCCTCTCCAGCCAGACTCTAACTCCCCTTGTGTACTTCCAGATGAACATCCACGTCCCATAAAAAGTGCAGTCCTAGTCCTTCTGCTTGGGGTTCTGCGAGGCTTCTCAGAGGAGGTGACGTGGGAAAAGCACTGCTTGTCACAGCAGGACCAGAAAGGTTGTTCAGGAAACAGAAGCGACACAACTTTTTGCTCTTGAAACACCCTTGAGGCTCAAGTGGGACCCAGAGGCAAGGAGGAGACTTGGACACTTGCTAGGAGTAGCGGCAAGTGCAAACAGAACAGCTGTCTGAAAGAGCTCTGGGCAACAGTGGAAAGCGGTGGCTGTTTAGATTAGTTTTCTAATTGGCTGAGTGCTAGCAAAGCCTCTTGTGTATACAATGGGAATAGTTAATCTTGTCTATTTGTATATCCACTCATGTTCTGTCACTCCCGATCTTCTCAGCTGTCTGCCTCTTACAGTCGGTCTCAGGCCGAGGGAGGGTTCAGGTTTAGAGACTCCATGTCCCCAGTCCTGGTGGGCCGCAGGAGGAAGCTGAGTGGGAGGAGGGTGATTCAGATGCTCCCACTCCCAGCCCCCTCGCCCCCTTCCCTTGACAGAATGCCCTCCACTCTTCCTAGGGGGCTTGCTGCCTGTAGCGCCCATCTCCCCAGCCCATAACCTGTACATTTGCACAAAGTGGCTTTACTTATGTCACCTCGTAGCTTCACGACAAACCCGGGAGTTAGGCTTTATTATTCCAAATGAGAAGCCTGAAGAGAAGGGTTGTAGTCTGTCCACTGTCACTCGCCCAGCAGCTCACCTGGGACTGGAACTTGGGTCCAGCACACTGACTCTTGGCATTGTGTCTGTTGGTCTGGCCTGTCCACCCCACACACCATGTTCAACACACAAGTTTCTTCCTCTGGAAGCCAGGAAGGCTTCTCTTCACTGACCCCGTCACTCTGTCTCTACCCACCTTTCAAGGCCCTTCAACACTTGTCCCTCCTTTCCTGCCTGAACTCACCTCAACGCTGTTACAGGTCGGTGAAGAGGAGGCCATTTCCCTGACTCCCCAGGACATTCAGGTTTGTCGGTTCCCTCTCGAATCAGACTTAGACACACCTTTAACCAGGAGGCACGTGACCTTCTCCTTTCACATTTCTCATCCAGGCACAGAGCAAATATTTCTGGCTCAGTTTATAATGATGAGAGAGAAAGATGAGAAGGCTAAGGAGATCCCTAGGAAATGAAGGCCCTCTTTTAGATATAGAAAAGAGTCCTCTGACTGAGGAAACTGTGCCTATGCTATTATTTTCCAGTCACAACTTTCTCTGCCACCTCCTTCCCTATCTTCAGTCTTCAGGGGTTGTTAACATGTTCTTCCTTTTTATGACCCCAGTGTGGCCAAAATCCCCCTGGGCGGTTGATCCCGGCTCAACCCATGCAGTGTATACTAAACAGCTGCATTTTGGGGTCGTAAGGGTGGGGAGAGTTCCATTATACAGTGACACTCATGGCAAAGACCTGGGAAGAACAGCAAGGAGAAGTCTGCCATTCAACAATATCCAAGATACGGGACTGACATGAATGGATTTTATTTTGGGAATTGCATTCAGAGAATTGGAAAGAGATGACAATAAAAGTGAGAGTAAGAAGTAAGAGGGAGCTGATTTCATATATAACTCTAGGCTACGAGTCATTCCTATGTGTCAGACACGTTACTAAGTGTTCCACAAAAACGATCATGTTTAGTCTTCAACAAAACAGCTCTAT
>PVIC010029380.1:9417-22697 GCA_004025085.1 Thryonomys swinderianus
ACTTCATGTTTTTTAAAAGGAAAGTGAGGTCCAGAGATGTTAAAGGATCCACACCTTAAGCGGTTATTCATTGCAGTGGAGCTAAGACTCCTGGCTTCCAGCTCTGTTCTGTTTTAGGAGATCACACTGCTTTTCATGTATTTATGTGAAAAGTAGAATTTGTCCCCTGACAGAGGGTAATGAATATAGTCACAGAACTCAGTGTTGAGGGATAAACAAGTAAATGTCCTTGGGAACAAAGAATACATCATCTGCTACATAAAATTTTTCTTTCAGGGGGTAGTGGTGGTGGATGGTGGGGAGAAGATTCATTGTAGGATTCTTGGTTTTGCAATGTCTTGTTCTAGCTGGCAAATGTTTGACTGCTTAGATGTTTAATTTCAAGATCTCAATATCAGGAAATTAAACATAAGCAATTTCTCAGTATTCTGTAGGAATAAAGCAAAAGGTCTCTGACACTACATTTTTTTCAAAAGCTGGAAAGTGTATTTAATTATGGTAATTATGATCCTTCAGAGGAAATGTATATAGTTGTGAGTTGAAGGGTAAATGTTCACTGTGAACTGTTTCGTTTCCTACCCAAATTGGCATTGTCTCATTGTAATAGATGTCTTGCTCTGTAATTGGTAACATGACTATTTCATATTCAGGAAAAGTAAATAAGAGCCTGGTAGATTCATAGAAGTTTAAAAATGTCACAGCAGTAAATCTAACAAATAACACTTGATTTAATACTGCCTTCATTCTAGTATCTCTTCTGTTAGTTTCGGTTTGGATATAAGAAAACAATACTGCAAATTATAAGTGCATTTGCTAGTGAGATGTTTCATGTAATTTTTTTTTTGTTTAGACCTAACTAGATTGTAATGTACTTGCTCCAAATTCACATTTATTTCAGTATATGTTTCTTCTGAGAAAAAAACAATAAAACAGTTCTAATTGCTATGATTTTAGAATTAAGGTAAAGTTTTGCTTGTACCATGATGCTTGAATTATCAACTTCGTAGAAAATTAAAGCTGCTTTGGGCCAGAGATTTAGCTCAGTGGTTCCGGCGCCTGCCTCACAAGCGCAAGGTCCTGAGTTCAATCCCCCGGTAACCACATACAATGCTGGGTGTGGTAACTCATGCCCACCAGCAATAAATACCACATACCACAGTGCCAGGCTTGGTGGCTCATGCCTGTAATCCCAGCACTCAGGAGGCAGAGACAGGAAGCTTGCTGAGTTCAAAGCTTTCCTGGGCTACATAGTGAACTCAGGGCCAGCCTGAACTACAAAGTGAGACTCTGTCTCAAAAAAAACAAAAACAAAAAAAATTAAAGCTGCTTTAAAAATTAAGATAATGCAGGCTATAAAAATTCCTTTGAGGTTGGGCCGGAGGGTTAGCTCAGTGGTTCTGGCGCCTGCCTCACAAGCACTGAGTTCGATCCCCGGTAACCACATATAATGCTGGGCGTAGAGACGCGCCCACCAACAATCAACACCACATACCACAATGCCAGACGTGGTGGCTCATGCCTGTAATCCCAGCACTCGGGAGGCAGAGACAGGAGGATTGCTGAGTTCGTGGCGGCTTGCCTGGGCACCATAGTGAGCTCAGGGCCAGCCTGAACTACAAAGCGAGACCATGTCTCAAAAAAAAAAAAAATTCCTTTGAAAGAGGCAGAGATTTAGCTCAGTAGTCCCTAGTTCAGTCCCCCACATACAACAATACCAGATGTGATGACTCATGCCTACCGGCAGTCAGTACCACATACCACAATGCTGGCCTGGGGATTTAGCACAGCAGCACAGCACCTGCCTGGCAAGCATGAGGTCCTGAGTTTGATCCCCAGTACTGAAAAAAGAGACAGAAAATCTCTGGTGGCTCACGCTTGTAATCCCAGCACTCAGGAGGCTGAGGCAGAGGCAGGAGGATTGCTGAGTTTGGGCTACATAGTGAGTTCAGGGACAGCCTGAGCTACAAAGTGAGACCCTGTCTCCAGGAAAAAAAATGTACTTTGGCTGAGCATGGTGGCCTGCCCCTGTAATCCTAGCACTTCAGAGGCTGAGGCAGGAGGATGACTGTGAGTTCGAGGCCAGCCTGGGATCTATATGAATCCAAGGCCAATCAGAGCTACAGAGTGAATCCCTGTCTCAAAAAAAGAAAACAACAAACAAGGAAGGAAGGAAGGGAAACAGATCTCAGTTATCTAGACAATAGATAATGGTACCTTGGGCTATGGTATAGAAATGGAAATGACGTGAAGCAAATTCAGGATTTACTATGTAGGTAAAACCTAGAGATGTGATTAGAAATAAGATTTGAAATTGGGTGCTGGGGATGTAGCTCAATGGTACTGTGCCTGCCTGGCAAGTGCAAGGTCCTGTGTTCAGTCCCCACCATGGATTGGGAGGATTTAAAATTGTATTCCTCACTCCTACTATGTGCATTTCTATTTCCCCATAATCACCTGTAGCCAGATACTGCCTCACTGAACGGTACAGATAAGGGACAGCATCTCTGTCACTATAGAAAGATCTGTGGACAGTATTGCCATAGAGAAATCATACACTTCTACTATGTAAAGTTGTCTTGTATTATGCTTTTGGTTATTTCTTGCCACCTCTTGTCTATTTCTCACTTTCTGAAACTTCTCTTGATAGGATGTTGGACCTCTTGGATTTTTCATGTTTTGTTTTTGTTTTTGTTTTCCTGCTGTATTTTGAAATCCTTGTAGATTTTTGTACTTTGGGAAAGAGTTCCTTCTATAAGTCATTCTGATGTGATTTTCTGTCTCTTTTTTTTAGTACTAGGGATCAATTTAGGACCTCATGCTTGCCAGGCAGGTGCTGTGCTGCTATGCTAAATCCCCAGGCCATTTCTATTGTATTTTATATTTGTATCCTAAAATTTTAAAATTTCAGAGGTTCTTTATTCTCAAAGTTTTCCTTTTTCATAATACTTTTTGTCTTATGAATGCAGTGTCTTTTCTGAAATACTAATTATAATATTTGTTGTTTTAGATTTCTAATAAAACTATTTGAAATAATATTTGAAAATAATATCTGAACATCATTATTATTTCTTTCTGGGCCTCCCCTTTTTTCTTTATTTATCTGTGACTATTTATGCTAGAGACCCACCTTCAAAGTCCCATAACCTTTGATTATACATATCACCAAAAATCTTCACTTAAAGTAACTTAAGGCTTGAATCCCTCTGTAGCTTTTCACTCTCCTCACATTTTGTTTGCCCATCTCTTTCCTCTTTTTGTGTATTGTAAGTTCCTAGCTGGCTGTGTCCTGCTAAAGTTGTGGGGAAGAATGTAATGTGAGACCATTTGTTTCCTGTTACTCCCTAATTTTACCCTTTACCCTCCTTTCATCTTCCATTGAAGCTGAAGTTTCTAGGCTTCTGTGGTAGGATAGATTGATTCCTTTCTTTAACAGTAGTGATCACCCCACTCTTCTTCCACAGATGCTTTTCTCCATTCAGTTTCTATATATTCCAGAAATGTCACTTCTTGTTGATGGGCAGTCTCATGACTTTGATTATATATCTTTTATTTATCATTATTTTACTAGTTTTAGACCAACTTCCACCATTAACTCAGAATTATGCTTTTAAAAAATAACTGTTTTAAGGGTTAGGGATTTAGCTCAAGTGGTACCGTGTCAACCTTGGATGCACAAGGGCCCGAGTTCGATCCCTGGTACCACAAATAAATATATTACATACATACATACTGTTTTAAAGGCCAGAGATTTAGCTCAGTGGTTCAGGCGCCTGGTCCTGAGTTAGATCCCTTGTAACTCCGGGCATGGTAACTCACACCCACTAGCAATCGGTACCGCATACCACAATGCTGAGCACGGTGGCTCACGCCTGTAATCCCAGCACTCGGTAGACAGAGGCAGGAGGATTGCTGAGTTCGAGGCTTGCCTGGGCTACATAGTGAGCTCAGGGCTACCCTGAACTACAAAGCAAGACCCTATCTCAAAAAAAAACCCACAAACAAAACTGTTTTACAATTTCCAAGTGCTTTTTAGTACATTAAAAATTTTTAGGGCTGGAGATTTAGCTCAGTGGGTCTGATGTCTGCCTAGCAAGCGCAAGGTCCCTGTTTCGCATCCCAGTAACCACATACAACAATATCAGGCATGGTGGCCATGCCCAACAATCAGTACCACATATCACAAATGCTGGGTTTGGTGGCTCAAACCTGTAATCCCAGCACTTGGAAGGCAGAGGCAGGAGGATTGCTGAGTTCAAGGTTTGCCTGGGCTACATAGTGAGCTCAGGGCCAGCCTGAACTACAAAGCAAGACCCTGCCTCAAAATAAACAAACAAACCATTTAGTACATTAAATGAACCTATAGATACTCTTGTGGCAAACTCACCCATTGCACACTCTTTTGTTAATATGGATTGTTTTTAAACTTACATATTTTGCTCCCATCCTGGTTTCTTTCTTTCTAGTTAAGTCTGTACAAATTGTAGGACATTGCCAGGGATTTAACTCAATGGCAACACTGCCTTGCCAGTGCAAGGTCGTGAGTTCAATTCCCAGTACCAAAGAAAGGAGGAAGTAGCTGAAAACTACCTTTTTTATATTACTTTAAACAAAGGAGAATAAGCTAATGGTAATCTAAACAAAGAAGGTAGTTGATGTTGAGAGTGTTCTATTCTCAGATTCCTTTAAATCTTGGGAAAATGTCTTAGTAATATTTTCATCACTAGAGGAAAATACTGAATACCCACCATTTAAAAGTTTATTTTGTCTCACCGTTTTGGTGAGTTCTTTTAATGGTCGGCCGGCTCTGAGACTGGAAGGGCCTTGCAGAGGAAAGCTGCTCACATCATCATGACCAGGAAGCAGCAAAAGAGAAGGGAGGAACCAGGGAGGGAGACACACCCTTATGGGTATAGCCTCAGTAAGTGTCCCCTTCCAACCAGGGCCTTCTTAAGCAGATTTGGCACAGGTGAGTACAGACCCCTTGAAATCAGTCACCTTCAGAAAGTCCCACCTCTGAACAAAGATTTTTTTTTCAGGGAGGGCTTTATAGATTTAAACCAAAACTAGATGAAATAGAGCCATTGCATTTAAGTAATTTTTTAAAAAGGTGGCAGTTTCTTTATACAATATTATGATAGACTTTTCATTGCATGGGAGATATCTGTGATATTATATGCATTAGATATTATATGCATTAGAGAAAGATATCCACAGTACCTGATGTTCCCATTTTATTAATTTAATTTGATCACTGATGTCAGATGATAATAGTCTGATTCATCTGTTTTTATCATTTCAAACATCCTTTCCAATTTCAGATGGTTATTGCTTGGGTCTGTTGTTTGATTGGAGATAACAAAATAGTGCTTTTTTTCAAATTTTTTTGTATTTTTCTTCTATAAAGAATCATTTTTCCTCATTGAACATTTGATTGCCAACCTAAAATATAGTCTGTGTAGAAAAGGCAAAATGTACACTGAATGCCCTTTATTACTCATTTTCAAAGTAGTAAAATAGTGCCTTTGTAGGCCTCAAAGATGACTGTTGATAAGCTTCCCCCCACCCTTTTCATTTTGAATATCATTTGAATCAGGTATCATTTGAGTTTTCAGTTTACCGTAGCCAGTATACTTTTTGTTCTGTCATTGAACACTAGAATGCATGTGTGTTTGTATTACTGGGAACTGAACCTTTTTTTCCCCACCAACAAGCATATGTTGGCCAGCCACAAACTTAATTCCTTTTGCCTCAGCCTCCTTAAGAGCTGGGATTACAAGCATGTACCACCATGTCCAGCTGGTACTAATACTTTTAAGAATTATGTTCTGATTCATATTTTCAACCCCCTGTGTAAAATGCCTATAAATGGCACTAGGAACATTTTGAGCTGAATAAAAAAGTAAAAGCACAATATGTTTGAATTTGTGTGAGAGGAAATTGTTCAGCTTATATTAAAGAAGATAGATATCAAATCAATAATTTAAGCTTCTACCCTAAGAATAAAAGAGAAAGCAAAGGACAGGGATTTAGCTCAGTGGTTCCAGTGCCTGCCTAGCAAGCACAAGGTCCCTGGTTCAATCCCTGGTAACTACATACAATAATACCAGACATGATGACTCAAGCCCACCAGCAATCAGTGCCGCATACCACAAGGCCAGGCATGGTGGCTCATGCCTGTAATCCCAGCACTCGGGAGGCAGAGGCAGTAGGATTGCTGAGTTTGAGGCTTGCCTGGGCTCCATAGTGAGCACAGGGCCAGCCTGAACCACAAACCAAGACCCTGTCTCAAAAAAAAGAAAAAAAAACTCTATCCTTGAGAAAGGAAGGAAAAGATAAGATTAAAAGAATTGAATACAATTGAAAATAGAAAAAAACAGTACTGATAACCAAGGTTGGTTCTTTTAAAAGGTCAGTAAAATTGGTAAACCATTAACAAGAGTGACAAAGAAAAAAAGAAGACAACAAACTTGATATCAGAAATGAGAAGGAATATTACAGCAGGCCCAGTAAACACTGAAAGGATAATAATAAGCAGTAAAATGGCCCAGTGCCTGTAAATCAGTGGCATAAGTGAGTTGAATCACTTCCCCAGTGCCACACACTGCAAATCTTAATAATAGTAATGACATAATTGCATGTGATTGGCTATATAACTTCAAGAAATTGAATTTGTAACTAAGAAACTTCCAAAAACTAAATCCTCAGTCCTAGATGGACTGAATACTGAATTTCTTAAGAAAGTCCCAAGTTTTACAATCTTATCCAGAAAAGAGAAGGGAAAACTTCTCAATTTATTATATACAGTGAGCATCACTTTGATATGAAAATTAGATAGTACAGACTAATTTCTGTGAATATCAATCAGTGTAAATATCCTCAACAAGGAAGCATTAGCAAGTTGAATTTAACTAGATATAAAAACAAAAATACATCATGATATGTAAGGTGATTTATCCTGGAGTGCAAGGTTGGTACAGTATTTGAAAATGAACGTAATCTAGCATACTAACAGTCTAAAGGGAAAACATATCACATAGTCATGTTAACAGAATCCCTCAGAAAAGCATCAACTCCCCCAAACACATGTATATGGACAAAATACAACATTTTATAATAAAAATCTTTTGGCAAACTAGAAATAGAAGGAAACTTCCTCAACTTGTTAAGAGGCGTGTAAAGATGATGAGAGACTGAAAGCTAAGATGAGAAAGAAGACAGGACAAGCCAGGTACAGTGGCATGCACATATAGTTGAAGCTACTTAGGAGGCTAAGTCATAAAGATCTCTGAAGACCAGGAGTTCAAGCCCAGCCTGGGCAACACAGGTTAACTCTCTTAAAAATAGAAAAAGGGTTGCAGGGGACAGAGAGGCAAGAAGTCTATTTTTCACACTTATATTCAACATTGTATTGAAAGTCATAATCTAATAAAGTAAGGAAATAAAGGTCTAGTGAAAGTGGAAAGAAAGAAAGAAAACTGTCTGTTCATTGACATGAATGTCAATATAGAAAAAAATCCAAAGAATCTCAAAAAAACTAAAATTTCATAACTGGTGTGAGTTTAACAAAGTCATGAGATAGAACATCCAACACAAAAATCAGTCACATTGCACATACCTCTAATCCCAGCATAGGATCACAGCTATTCAGTCCCAGGCCAGCCTGGGCTCCATACTGATACCTGGCCTTAAAAAAAAAAAAAAAAAACCAGCTCCATTTCTATACAGTGGCAGAAATAAAAAAGCCAGTATTATTTATAATAGTTCAAAAAAAGATGAAATAGTGAGGTGTAAATTTTACAAAACCTGTGCAGGATCTAGATGCTGAAAACTACAAAACTGCTAAATGTAATTTGGTATATAAATCATTTTGTTATTGAAATTTCTTTGCCCTGTAGTACTGTCTCTCAAGGGCAGATCCCAGTGTAGCAATTCACTTTTATGTTTTCCTTCCTTTATCCCATATGAAATAGATATGCAGTAAATGTGTATCAGAACTTTTATGTAATTTAAAAGACGTTTTAAAACTTTCAAGTTTCAGTTTTTTTCCCGATGAAAAGGAACAATAATATTTATAATGTGATTTGAAATTGAATTCCCCATTTCATCTACACATTCATCTTTATCAGTAGGTGATTTGAAATGGTTTTAGATAATGCTACACAGTACTTCCCAAGATTCTGTGCTGTATATTACTGAGTGGTTTTGGGAAGTGTCAGTTTCGAAGATACAAATGATGCGCATTTCTTCAAAGCTAAATTAAATAATATGTCTCCTTACTTCAGCATTCTGTTTCCTTATTTTTAGTTTTCCCCACTTAAGCCTTGTGGTTCATATGTCTATTCATTGTTTGTATTGCTTGTTTATTTATGTCTGTTATTTTTTAAAAATGGCTTATAGTGCTGGGCATGGTGGCGCATGCCTGTAATCTGAGCACTCGGGAGGCAAAGACAGGAGGATTGCTGAGTTCGAGGCTTGCCTGGGCTACATAGTGAGCTCAGAGCCAGCCTGAACTACAAAGCAAGACCATGTGACAAAAAAAAAAATGGCTTATAAAGTTAATGAAATTCATGGGAGTATATTTAGTGATCTGTGTCACCAGGAAAATGTTATACCCTGCCCTTTCTTAAGGCAGAACCGACATTTTGTACTTTAATGTCCCCTGCAGATTGACAGAGCTAAACTCTCCATGTGGTAATAAAATAAATACTTCATTGTGATTTTAAGAGCTGTCTTCATTACACACCTTGATTAGAAAGATACTGCACAGGCCACTACAGTCAATCATTCCATGGTTGTCCAGGCATGGAAAACATAAAGCAGTTTAGGAAGGTTGGCTTTCTACTAAGTCCTTAATTTTATGGCCTAGATAATGAAATCTCAGATATGCTGATGATGTTTATAGTTGACAATTAGGATGGCTAACATTTTTAAAACAAGAACCAAACTCAGAATGATTTTGAGTATTGTAAACATTTCCTTTAAAGAAGAGAAAAATTAAAGATGAATTTAGGTGATAAGTCTAGAGACAGAAGAACAATAAAAGCATACAAGAAAGGGAATTTTCTAGATGGCAGAATTACCCTGCACCTTCCTCATCCACAAATACCAACATGAGCTGGCCCCTCACAGCTTACTGGTGAGAGAATTGCTTTCCTCCCATCCTTCCCTGTCTCTCCCTCTGATTTGTCTATCTCCTAGGTTTCCATCAGCTTTTAAACCTAAACTTTGAATGCTTACACCCAGTTTCCCCCATTTAACTGGCCTGACAATGTTTGTTTATATTTCCAAATGACATCCTGCTATTACTGTGCCTACTAATGTGTCATTTTTAGTCCAACCTCTGGTTTCTGATCTCCAGTTTTGCTAACAATAATGGTGAAAGATTCTTCTGAATCTTAATTGACCACAAATAGAATAGCAAATTTAATATTATTGGGGGAAAGAAAAGGAAACAAACAGCCAGTCCCATTCTGTCATTTAAGATCAAGCATGGTATCTTCATGTTACACTAAAGTGATTATGCGCTGGAACTAGACCAATCTGAGTGCTTTACATACATAACTCGTTTACCAGTTCTGGGGATAAATGATTTTATAGATGAAATTCACAGGAGGTTAGTTCCCAAGTAATGCTGCTCATACAAGACAGAGTCAGAGTCTAGTCTAGTCTTTCTAGGCTGGGTCTAGATGGAGGCTGATAGCTCACTACTGCTCTACACTGCCTTGCCATTAGAACTGATACCAAGTGTCAGTCAAAAGAACCAGGCAAGAACAAAGTGGACAATGCTTTAATGACAATTTAAAAATTCTGAAATGGCTGTCAATGTTTAAAGAGTTTGGATTGTACAAATTTAGAAGTTGAGTAAGGAGAAAATACAACTAAGGTAATCGGTTTTCAAACCCATAAAGGATAATTTTGAAGAAAGTATTAAGTACTGTGTGTCAGTTGATTGACTATAATAACATGAAGTCCAGTCAGTAGTGCTTATGTTGGACATGAGGAATCATGTCTTGGCATAGAGTCTAAGGAAAAATACATTGGGAACTTCTACAAGCCCACAAAATAAGTCTAGAATGGGCGCCTCTGTTCAAGATGATTTTGCCTTGTGACTGTACTTTACCTATTTACTTTAGGCACATGCGCTTCTTCTTTCATATTCATACTATTGACTAAACTGTCAATAGAATTTTACAACTCAAGACAACGAGTTTATAGGCAAGAAAACAGGATCAGAAGTCAGGCATTTGCCTTCACAGGGCTGTGTAGTAAAGGACAGAGCAAAGTTTAAACCTAAGTCTTTTGACACCATCTCCAAAGTTCAGGCTGCTTTTCTGGGAGGCACAGGGAGTCCCATACACACAGAAGAGAATATTCTTTAGGATTTCTGCTTACTGTTGTGAGACTGTGACAGCACAAGCCCGTTGATGTGTAAAACGCTCTTTTTTGTATGTGTATGTAGTATGAGCCCAGAGGACCCGGTCGGCCCTTGTACCAAAGAAGAATCTCATCTAGCTCAGTGCAGCCTTGTTCTGAAGAAACAAGCACTCCTCAAGACAGCCTGGCTCAGTGTAAGGAGCTGCAGGACCATGGCAACCCTTCGCCTTTCAGCTTCTCATCCCCAGAGTCATGGGTGGACGCCGCCTCATCTGCCCCCTATCAGAACATTCCGTGCAATGGATCCAGCAGGCCAGCTCAGCCCAGAGAGTTGATAGGTAAGAAGAGTGGGTAGGTCTCCAGCCACTGTGATTCCATTGATCAGTGCCTGGGTATTGACAGGGCTTTCTTCTATCATCCTGTAGCCCTGTTCACATTATTAGTTTTGAACAGTGTTTAAATGCTCAGTGCCCAGAGGTGTTCCTTAGGCGTACATGTTAGTTTTGGACTATATTGATTGCATTCTTACAAACTGGAAGGTTAATAAGATATATCCATGTTTGGAAGCTGAATCTTTTGACCCAGGTTGAATAAAGGAGGTAATGAAACTTAAAATGTATTTTTAAGTAAATAGAATCACTCTTGCTTGGGAAAAGTTCTGTTTTCTGGGAATTTTGGGGAGAAGGGGTTAATCAGGGTTGCTGGTTAGGTCAGTATCAGTTTAAAAGAATTTCTTAGTAAAGTGTTGGTGACAGGCTATATAATGGTGTGGCCATGAGGAAGACCAGCAAAGTCCCATATCAAATGCTGTTTATTTCTTATATTCTAATATATGCAGAACTCTATAGCCGAGGATGAAGGGAGACATAGGAAGGGATAGGAATGGACAGCACACTGTGTGGTGGGGAGTTTATAGGCTTCTTTGGCCTGGAACTCCAACTGCATTTTTGTTTTTCTTTTGTACCCTGTTTTCACTGTATAGACTGTACAGAAACTGATTATCCTCCCCGGGTTCTCTAGTGTCCCTCTTTTTGTGGGTTGTACTCCTGGATCTTTGTGAGCATGTCTGAGATTTGTCTGCAGGAAATTTCTGCCCTGGTGCTGTCAGGTCAGCCTTTGTACTGAAAATTAATTTTTTTCATCCTAGAATGTGAATCTATTGTTTCTGTAAATGACCCATTTTTGAGTATGTGCCATACAAGCATATTTTTAAAACAATGGACATAATAGGACAAAACACATTAAAAGATTTTACTTTGTTTCTTGGCAAGAAATAGTCCTTTGAGTCCTTAAGTATTCATCAGTACCTATGAAATGTAACTTGCATTTTGCTTGGGGGTTGCTTTTTTTTTGAGACAGGGTCTCGCTTTGTAGTTCAGGCTGGCCCTGAGCTCACTATGTAGCCCAGGCAAGCCTTGAACTCAGCAATCCTCCTGCCTCTGCCTCCCGAGTGCTGGGATGACAGGCGTGAGCCACCACGCCTGGCACTGTGGTATGTGGTATTGATTGCTGGTGGGCGTGAGTCTCCACGCCCAACATTGTATGTGGTTTCCGGGGATCGAACTCAGGACCTTGTGCTTGTGAGGCAGGCACCGGAACCACTGAGCTAACCCTCTGGCCCGGGGTTGCTTTATTTTTTAAAATATAACAAATACCTGAATTCTCCGAGAAACATTTAAATTATAGTCAGCAATGATAATTTGTTAAAATTTTTGGTTATTTTAAACATAATCATTTCTTTTTTTTCCCAACTAACTTTTAGGATAGCTTTTGACCAAAATCAATAAAAAATTTGACCTGGGCTGATGAGATAAAAAAAATGCTGGAACAAATGCCAAAGCTCGTGTCATTTCTTGTGTCTTTTCTGCAAATCTAGAATAATTGTTTTCATCATCAGGTGATAAATTGTAGCATTTTCTAGTTAAAACTGTACTTAAAAATTCCTGAATCACTAACATTCTGAACCAGAACTTCCAAGAAGTTTGTCATTATTTTTCAGAGTAATGCACTTAAGGTACAGCAGATGGAAAACAATCACCACATGTGAACTTTCTTTGAGAAGTCTGGAGATTTCTTGAGCGGTCTTTAAATTTTAAAAAAATCCAGTGATCTTTAAAGGGGAAGTAATATTCTGGAAAGAAGTTAATGCTTTTAAATAACTGGAAATAGTTTTATGAATGTATAAAATTAGCATATTGAATAAATGAAATGCTACAGAGATAAAGTGAAATATTTTTATCTTAATTTCCAAATTCCAGCTTTCTCTTATGTTGAGCAATTGTGATGTTGTTCTTTTGTTTGTTTCTTTCTTTCTTCTTTTTTTTTGGTACCAGGGATTGAACCTCAATACTTGTGCTTTTGAGGCAGGTGCTAGAACCACTGAGCTAAATCCTTGGCCCCCTCTATCTTACTTTGAATTGAAAGATTGAGCAACCTTGCTAAGTACCTGAAGGTCAAAATAGGGAAATGTTGGGTTGGGGATTTAGCTCAATAGTTCCCATATCTGGTATCTGCTTGGCAAGCAAGGTCCTGAGTTTAGTTCCCAATACCACATACCACAATGATGGGTGTGGTGGCTCACTTGTAATCCCAGCATTCTGGAGGAAGAGGCAGGAGTATTGCTGTGAGTTCAAGGCCAGCCTGGGCTACATAGTGAGCTCAGGGCCAGCCTGAACTATAAAGCAAGACCCTATCTCAAAATACTAAAGGGCTGGAGGGTTAGCTCAGTGGTTCCGGCGCCTGCCTCGCAAGCGCAAGGTCCTGAGTTCGATCCCCGGAAACCACATACAATGCTGGGCGTGGAGACTCACGCCCACCAGCAATCAACACCGCATACCACAATGCCGGACGTGGTGGCTCACGCCTGTAATCCCAGCACTCGGGAGGCAGAGACAAGAGGATTGCTG
>PVIC010029381.1:0-22570 GCA_004025085.1 Thryonomys swinderianus
TAAAAATTTGCAGTTTTGATAATTCTACAAGGAAAATGCTCCAGTGTTTACATTTAAACTACTCTTCATGACATAAAGCTGCATAATAAAAGGTATGCCAGTAATTTAGAGTTTTAATTTCTTTACATGTAGAATGGCATTAAACAACAAATAAAAATGTATCGTGATAAGTAAAGAGAGAGAGCACAGAAAAAATAAAGAAGCTTAGTATTTCTATGCCATTAATGACATTTTTCCCGCTTTCTGAACTAATGACCTTGCATTTTCTTTTGCCAGTGCCCGCAAATAGAGCTGGCCCTGAAAAGCAAGTTTGGGGGCTGGTGCCGTGAGGTGCTGCCCCCACACCTCAGGTGCCCCTTTCTGGTCACTGTTGTAAGTGGTAAGAATGGCACATGGGCCATGACACTGTCCTCTGGTCGGGACCCTGGGATCCCACTTCGGGCCTCCGTTTCTTCGGGCGCGGTGTGGAGACAGCGCCTGCTGCTGTTGGGCGTTTGGGAGAAAGACGTAGTAGAAAGGACACGGTCTTGCGTAGGAATTACGAATCTGCACCAAGTACAGATCGGTGGGTTTTCTTGCTTTGGACAGGGAGACCGAGGTCGTAGCCCAGAACGCACCGGCTTAAGGGAGGCGCCAGCACTTAGGGTCTGTGTTACTGAGAGCTGAGACCTCACGGCCGCACACGGCGGACTTGCACTTGAAGCCTCCACGGAAACCGCATCCTCTCCGTGGAGGGTCGCAGAGGGAAAGCGGCTCGGAGACGAGAGCGCTGCCGGGAAGGTTGGAGAAAAATCCCAAGATGCCAGATGTTAAACCTAATCCCACCGAGTCAAAATCCTGTGTCCAAAAACAAAAGTGAATCCGTGATGAACCCCCAGCCAAACTCACCAGTTGAAAAGTTCATGTGAACTTTGGGGTTTTTTTGTAAAACATGTAATCAGGCCAAGTTTCAGGTTCCATAACAAAAGTTCTTCCCAGTCTGGTGACCGCAAGCCAGGCTGACATTTGTAAATGCATTTCCATGGAAAAAGAAGGTGCTGCTTAATTGCATTAGAAGAACTGTACCACATTCCGTGGGAGAACACTGACAGGCTTTGACAAGCATGAGGAAACTCACTCCTCTCCGTCTGTGTCCATTTTCTTTGGGGTCATGGCCATTACCAAGGAGACAGTGTGCAAAGAACTAGAGTTTATTCCCCTACTGAAAACCAGGTTGGCAGCTCTCTCTGAGCAAGGATCGCAGCAGTGGCACAGCCGGCTGCCGCCCGACCAGGGGGCTTCCTTCCGGTCATCAGCGCTGAGCTTCCTGGCTGCTCAGTAGCCGTGAGGCGGACGCAGCCCCACACGCTGAGCGACGGGCAGTCTCCGGCTGTAGAGGGGGAGTAAACAAGTAGAAATATCACCTATTGCTGATCCAGTGTCCCTTGTTAAGCAGAAGAATAGATAAAAAATGTGGAAGGAAATCTTTCAAAGATAGTCTTACAAATACACAGGACTCTGGGGAAAGTATTTTAGGAAGGAAGTAGAAAATTATGGATGTTTCCAACAGGAAAATTGCATAAATGGACATTTCCTGAAAGGGGATCGTTTAACTGGGCTCATGAAAGCTAAGAACTATATGCTGGCAACAAGTATAACATTTTACAAGTATGAAACTTATTTTAGTTTCATCCTAAATCACCTTCTCCTGCCATTTTCCACCGCCAAGGCTGAGGCGCGAGGCTTAGGGCCCGGGGATGCTGCCTAGAACAAAGAGGCCATTGATCAGTTTGAATCTCCCCGGCTGACTTTGTTGACCTCTTAAGCAAGCAGAGTCTTCAAAGCCAGGCAGGGCTGAGAAGGAGAGGGATTTTCTAAATTCCTTCAGCTCCCATTAGTACATCAAGAGCCATACCTGGTGGAGTAAGTCCCAGAGATTTACTGTCTGCCATGCAGAGGGAGGGAGAGGAGCCGAGGGCTGGCTGCTCTTAGCCCCAGGGACTGGATAAAGAAAGCAGAAAGGGAAGAGAGCCACTCAGTGGATGGCCAGCTCTTCCCCTGACCGGAAGTCCTGGGCAGGGAGAACACATCCGGTGCGCTAAGAGGAAGTAGGGAGCACTGGGAGGCTAGTGACACAGTGCTCTGAGGGCTTTAGGGACGACGGGGAGCCGTAAGGAGGAGCCCTGCGTGGTCCTTGCTGAGGTCGGAAGCAGTGGGGCAGCAGGGCTCCCCTGAACCCGAAGTCCCTGGGTCTCTGGTACCCCGGGGGGCGGCACAACAGGGCGCTGAGCTACAGGAAATGCCACAGCACTGCTCAGGACCGCACAGGGGCCCTCAACCCATCCTCCTGACAACACAGAGGCATCTTTGCCTGTCCCGCGCCATCTTGGCATGGAGAGCGAGCTTTTATGAGCAGGACGGAGATTTCTAAAACCATTCCTGAAAGAGAATCGAACTTCTAAAACTAAAGTGACATGAGAACATTTAAATTGGAAGAGACTTGGGGAGTGCTAATTGGCTGGGGGTGGCTGTGGGAGAGGGGAGGGAGCCCGCGCAGGCACAGGGCTGGAGGGAGCTGCGCCCTGCCAGCCCCGCCCCCGCTCCTTGCCATCCTGTTGGGTATGCGCATGTCAACTGCCTTCAAGTCAAAGCGAGTTTGGTGTCTGGAAGTGTCCTCCGGGAAGCCCAGGGGCACAAGAAACTTGCTTTAATGTCCCAAAAAGGCAAGCGTAATTTGAAGTTTGCGAGCTACCCTCTGGAGAAGCCCTCAAGCCTCACTTGAATTAAAATCAGAGCGGCTGGAGACACCAGCCCACTGCAGCCGCTGTGAAGGAGGAGGTCAGCGCGCTGCGGGAGGGAAGGGGAGCGGCCGCAGGACGCGGAGATGTGAAATGCAAAATAGCAAGAGCGCGCCTGCCCGACAGCCGCCCGTGGACTCGGGCGCGGGAAAGCAACGGGCAGAGGCTGCCCAGGAGGACTGACCACCGCGGCAGAGTCGCCAGCAGGGTGGGCGGGGCTCGCTCACGGCCGCTTCCTTCCCGCCCCGGAGCCGCGCAGGGCGTTGCTGGCACGCGCGTGCTCAGTCTCCGCGGCCCAGGCCGAGCCCAGGCCGAGCCCAGGCCTTTCCGAGAGCACCGGGAAGCTGAGCCCGGGTCTGGCGGACAGGGTCAAGGAGGCAGTTGTATGTGCTGGGTCTGCTCCGAGGTGCTGAACTGCTGTGGAGCACCCACTTCACTGTCGTAGATGCTCTGACTAAACTGCCCACAGCCGCGGCCTCCCCTGACTCCGCCAACCTCACTGATTTTCAGCAAAGTTTCTGAAAATCGTGCCCAGCACAAGGACAAAGCTGACTTGTTACAAAACAGAGAACATCAGAAAGGCTGAACTGGAAAGTTATTGGCAGCCCTGAGCTTTAAGGATTAAAGCGTGTCCCGCCCTACCTTAGGGTTAAACGCCGGATCTCCAGTTACTCGGAAGCATGTAGAGCGAGGGTTCTCCTGCCCTGAGCCACGTGCCACCAGTTTTCAGCACCACATGAGCTGTGCACGCATGCCAGGCAGGGTTCACCTGCCCGCGAGGGGTGGACGGGTGAGGCATCGCAGGAAGCCAGGGCCCCTGGGGAACCTGGGAAACTTGGCTCGAGGGCGTATAACAGAGCATGTCAGCTGCTCTGTTCAAAGGCACCTCGGTGCCGAAGGCCAGTCCAGGACCCAGCGAGATCACTGTCACGTCGGTTATGGCGTCAGGCCCAGCACCCCAAAACTCAGACTCGCGCAGCACAGGCTGAAGAAGGGGGAGAGGACCACTGGTTAGTAGGGCACATTTCTGGCGAAGAAAGTCATTGCACTCCACATATATTACCATCCAAGCTGACATATTCATTCATCCATTCTCACCTCTTTGAAATCATCTCCTCTGCCCACCTGTGCTCATCCTATTAGTCGTATGAACTGCATTAAAGGAAGACACGGTTCCTGGCTTCTGTGTGCTCCCATTTAAGGCGATACAGCATATTCTGTGTCTTAGAGTCACCGACTGGGAAGGACCAAACTCCCACCTCTCCTCCCCCTCGATCACAGGACACCAACCAAAGCGCTTTTAGCCAGTGGTCCCCCACACTGGCTGCGCCCTTCCAGCCACTAGCATTGAGCGCGGCATCTCCCCAAGCAGCCCAGCCCGTCACCAAAGCTGTGCGCGCACATTACTGACTTATTCAGAAACGTTTCTTCTGCTTTGTCTCCTGTCGTGTCTTTGTTTCCCGGCATCTCTCCAGTGCTGCACACTGGCTAATTTCTCACCACTACTTGTAAGACATTTTACGGTCACCCACAGGAGTGCAGGGTCAGCCTACAGCCCAGAACTCCCCGGGCATATAGGACGAAGAAGTTGGCATCCTGGGTTCACACACATGCACACAAGTTGTTGCCCTAGGTTTTAAAATGTCGTCAAGAATGGTTTATTTATTCAACCACTGGCTGTTCTTTTCTTGGGAAATTATTAACAGATCTGAAATAAATTTTTTTAATGTTCACTGATTTTCTCTGAGATAGAAAAACTGTGTGTAGAACATATCATTTTGCCAGAACGAGTAAATGCTGATGAGGTGGACGCCTACCCACCCATCGCGTGAACCAGGTACGAGGTGTGTCAGCCCCGCAGGCAGGTGGAGCCGGCTCGCAGCTCACCGCCCCGAGCCCAGCCAGCAGTGCGCCTGTGCGTAGCTGCGCACAGCCTTCTCCAAGAGTTGTACAAAGGAACAAATGATTGCAGTTCTCTCTGGCATTTGTAAAAGATTATTTTCTACCACGTTTCCTTATCTCAGTTTGACTGATTTTAAGACATGACTTCATATAAACACCCCTTCGGCACTGACAGGCTTTGTGCGGCGCCAAGCGTAAGACATCCCAATTTCAGAAGTGGGGCGGGCGGGCAGTTTGCATTAGAATTGGGGAGATACGCTGTTTGCAGTCCTGAGCATCAGATGAAAAATGAGCAAGAAACTTTTCGAGCTGAATCACAGCTCGTGACGGTGAGCTCAGGTTTGTCCGGCGTGTTTGAGCTGTGACTTAGCACGCCCCCCAGCCCCGGGGATCCCACCCCAGGACGATTGCTTTCCCCTGGATGCCTCTTCTCCTGGGCGTGTGTGTTCCCAGCTTTGATGTCCAACTGTGGAGTGAGCTCACACCGCCCAGCCCAAACACTGGGACCAGCTCTAATCCGAAGCTGGCTAATTTGGGTTTCTTTAAGCGCCAAGGTTGGTACATTCTGCAAGCCAGTTTCATCAGGGGAGATGCAGCCCATGAATTATGAACACAGAGAGTATTGGGGAAGATTGACCTTCATGCAGACAGATAAATAAGTGATAACTGGGAGAAGGATAAGAACATGTAGATAAATAAGTGATAATCTCAAGAAGACTTTGCCTCTCTCTCCCTAATCAGCACCTGAAAACTCGGCTGCTGTTCGTGTCTTCTGTCAGCGAACGCTGCCGAGTTCCCCCATCGGGCCATCATTCCCGTCAGCTGTCCCAGGAGAGTCCAGGGAAACCGAGGCCCCCGTGCCACTCCCCAGGCTGCCCTTGGGAATGCGGGTGTCTGTGGAGACCGATACGCGTCCCCTCTTTCTGGAGAGGCTGAGGCTGAGGGAGTGGGCTGTGGAAACTGAGCAGCGTCCCTTTCCCTGCGATAACCTCCGCCGGCCGCTCATGCAAATCGTGGTCACTCCCTGCCGATTCGCCAGCAGTCCCTTCCCTGGCCTGGCTCAGCTAATCAGCCGCCCGGCCCTGGTGTTCACCGCGTGCCGATTATCACAGAAGGGAGATGTTTTCCTCCTTTCTAGTTTTTTCTTCAACATACACTTGAATTATACTCTTCTGACATCAGCTTCCAGCCCCACTGAGGGTTCCAACAGCCTAATAGCAAACAGATCAGGGGCCGGAGGACGTGTGTTCCCCGCATCCTGCTCCGTGTCCAGCTGCAAACTGTGCAGTGATCACAGCAAAGGTGAAGCCTGGAGGGGGCTGGAGGGACCCGGGCGGGGATCGAACTCTGATGTTAAAGTGGAAACTCGGTGTGAAGGCCTCAGGGGTTCCGAGAACGCTGGCTTTGTTGCCCATCAGAAAGGGAGAGTATTCCCTACTCCGTTCCTGCTGGCATCAGTTCCTCTCCTAATTCAAGCGGGGGCCAGGATGGAGCGAGCCTCCTCAAATATTGTAAGCCAGTGTGAGCTCAGAAAAGAATTCAGCGCTCAAGGCCAAATAGCTTCAAAGCTAATAATCCTCCAGAGTCGGCATGAGAGTGCTACAACTGTCAGTGTCAACTCACACCGTCCACCGTGAGAGCACAGCTTCAATAATGACATCACGGAGGAGAGGGCAGAGGGCAGCGCGGCAGAGGGAAGTGCCCGGGCCTTCAGAGCTTTGAAACCAGCACGGATTTATCGGGACTAACACGTCTCCATGCAGTCATTGCAGTGTTAGGCTACTCCGATTAAGGATGCAGTGTATTCAGAGGGTTTCAGCGGCTGCACGATGACGCGTTTTGGGGCCCTCGGTTGGATTCCGTTGTCTTCTCCGCCGTCTTCCAGACGCACCCCTCCCTGTCACGTCCCTGCCTCCAGACACCAGGCTGGTCCGGCCCCTCCTTTGCTCACCCGGGCTCTCTCCGTCCAACAGGCCTGGGCGCTCTCGTGTCGGGGCGCAGACCCCAGCCGGCTGGAGCTGGTTCCCTGCGATCCCTGCGTAGCTTCTCCAGCCAGCTCAGCCAGGAAAGAGCGCTCTCGTCAGAACCCATGCCGACATCCACACGGCCAGTCACGGCTCCACAGGAGAAACTCCACAGTCCTCGGGGAGGGCAGGCAGGGAGCGTGCCAAGCTTAGGGAGGAGCGGAGGGGAGGAGCCCCCTGAGCCCACGGGGACAGCTTTGCACTTGGCTGCAGCGCACGCACAGAGCTGAAGGCTCCGCCACACCAGGCGTCTCTACCACTGAGTGCAGGAGTGCCGAGCTGAAGAAAGCTCACGGGGCAGGGGAGACACTGGCACTGCCCCGAGACACCGCCAGCAGGGAGGACTGTGTGTGCTGCTTAGCGGGCCTGGGGCATCATGTGGGCGCCCTTTGGAGGGCTGTGTGGCTGGCCTTGTTCAGTGTGAGAGGCTCTGAAGTGCGCATCGAACACAACAGCATGTTAACAACAAGCTGAAGCCATACACACTGGTGACGGTGTGGAGTGAGGATAGTCTTTACGGGCTGTTGGTGGGAGTGTGTGTGAGTTCAGCTACTGAGAACAGTTCCAAAATTCCCCCAAACGGAAAGTAGGACTCCTGACCCCGCTATCCCACTACGCTACGAGGCATACTCCCAAGGAGGTGGCTCGGCATGCCGAAGTCAGGCCACACCCTGCAGCTTTTCAGTCACTGCTACCAAGTCAAGGATGGAACCAATCTAAATACCCAGCAACAGACGGACGGATAAAATGTATGTGCGACAGATTACTGTTCAACCATAAAAACAGGTAAAATTCTGTCATTTTTTACAACATGGATCAACCTGGATGGTATTACATTAAATAAAATAAGTCAGGGACAGAAAGACTAACCTCATTTACAAACAGAATATAAAAGAGTTGATCTCAGACAAATTGAAAGCAAAATAGTGGCTACCAAGACTACGGGGCAGAGGGGATAGGAAGGAGGAGTTCCAGCATTCCGTGGCCCAGGAGGGTGAGTGTAATTAACAATGCAGTATGGCTACACACATATAGCAGAGAGGAATGTGAATGTATTCACCTAAAGAAATGATAAGCTTAAGACGATATACATGCTAATTACCGAGTTGATCATTATTTAATCTGCACAGGAATCAAAACATCAGACTATTTTGTAAACATGTACAAATAGTGTGTGTCAATCACATAGTGTCTAACGAGAATGCAACATCTGAATTCATCAGACCTGGAGTCTTGGTATGACAAACTGCGCCCTCTTGACAAGAGCTTTTACCTCTTTGA
The DNA here is from genome assembly GCA_004025085.1 of Thryonomys swinderianus. NCBI lineage: Eukaryota > Metazoa > Chordata > Mammalia > Rodentia > Thryonomyidae > Thryonomys > Thryonomys swinderianus. The sequence goes on from PVIC010029381.1 coordinate 7,985, forward strand.
ACTTTGTCCTTAACTGGAAAATGAGGCTAATACCTCACAGGGTCAGGATTACATGGAGACTGCAAAATATAATGTGGGTAAATTACTTAGCATAGAATCTAGCTTGAGTATGATTCAATAAATATTAGCTAACTTTTAATTATTACTACCATTATGATTCAAGTAAATTTTTATCTGCACCTGAAGAAATTAAAAGTACTGGAACTTGAGAGAAGCACCAAGGCACTTTAGAGGAAACAAATAAAACTGTGTCTAGATTAAGTGCACAGCTCCCCACACGATTATTACAGATACACATCCAGACTGGACTTTGCCAGCACGACCTGCGCCTTGTCTCTGGAATGTTGATAGATGTCTGCTCAGGAGTGACTAAGAGAGGCCTAGAACATAGCACTAAGTCAATTAGTATTATTTCTAGCCCCAATTTTATGATTTTTTTTTTTTGAGACAGGGTCTTGCTTTGTAGTTCAGGCTGGCCCTGAGCTCACTATGTAGCCCAGGCAAGCCTCAACCTCAGCAATCCTCCTGTCTCTGCCTCCTGAGTGTTGGGATTACAGGCGTGAGCCACTATGCCCAGCACTGTGGTATATGGTATTGATTGCTGGTAGGCGTGAGTCACCACACCCAACATTGTATGTGGTTACCGGAATGGAACTCAGGACCTTGTGCTTGCAAGGCAGGTGCCAGAACCACTGAGTTAAATCTCCAGGCCCAATTTTTTGAATTTTGGTTTTTTTTAATCATCCTTATTGAGGTATAACTTTACATATAATAAAATACATACGTTTTGGGGGCCGGAGGGTTAGCTCAGTGGTTCTGGCGCCTGCCTCGCAAGCGCAAGGACCTGAGTTCGATCCCTGGTAACCACATACAATGCTGGGTGTGGAGACACGCCCACCAACAATCAACACCGCATACCACAATGCCAGACGTGGTGGCTCACGCCTGTCATCCCAGCACTCGAGAGGCAGAGACAGGAGGATTGCTGAGTTCGTGGCGGCTTGCCTGGGGACTATAGTGAGCTCAGGGCCAGCCTGAACTACAAAGCGAGACCCTGTCTCAAAAAGCAAAAAAACCCAAAAAAAACAAAAAACATACGTTTTAAATGTTTTGATGTGAAGAATCAAAGACAAAAGACTATGGTTTGGGCAAGAATGTTCCTATCCGATCAACAGGACAGAAAGTTCCCTTGTGCCCTGGCCCAGTCAATACACACCCGAACCCAAGGTGCCTGGAGGTCTGTTTTGCTTTCTGTCACTATAGTTTAGCTTTGCCCATTCCTGGTCTTCAAATAAAGTGAACAGTATATATTCTTCTGTGTCACTCTCCTTCTGTTCAGCATGACATCTTAAGATCCGTCACTTTGTTGCAAATATAAGGCATAGTTCTCTTCCGGTTTCAAAGCACTAATGCATGGCATGGATATACCATATGATGTTTGTCACTCAGCCCCTGACGAACCTGGGGACAGTTTCCATCATGGAGTTATTATAAATAAATATCCACTATAAATATCCACTTTATGGATTTTCTTTTCTTCCGGATAAATATGCTGCCAAGCAGTCCCCTGATGGTGTTCACCGGTGGCTCCCAGTCCTGGCCCAGAACTGCATCAGGCGGAGGTCAGAGGAGCTTATCAACGACACCGTGTAGAGCTGTGGGTGCCGGTCATGTTTAGAATCTGCGCAGCCCATGTTCAGTTTCCGGGGGACACCACGCGGCCTTCAGTTTCACGCCGAGGCTGCGGCAGCGTCTGCGGAGTGTCTCTCCTGCGGTGAGAATTTACCTTTCCTGATAACTGAGGACACCGAAGTTACTGGCATAAATACATCCTCTGTCGCGAGCTGCGCTCTCTCGTCCTTTGCCTATTTTTCTATTGGGCTGATTGTCCTGTGACCATGACGTGAGTGTTACGGATCCTCGCCTGAGGCCCTCTGTCAGGGGCGTGTGCAGCACATACTCCCCCTGCACCCTTTTCCGCCTCGCAGCTCCCTGACTGTCAGCCTTTCCGCCTCGTCTTACTGACCATAACAGACCCTGGATTTTGCTGTCAACGCCAGCAGTCCACCAAGCCCTTCTCTAGCACTGGACGGGGAGCTGCGGGGCCAGGGGGCACCCGGGCCCCGGTGGAGGAAGGCTGCCTTCCCGTATTCCTGTACCCCCTGTCCTCCCCAAGCCTCCAGGCGAGGATGCTGCCTGGGCCTGCGCGGTCCCTTCCCTGCCCTCTTGTGAGCCTCAGCCGCCTGCGCCAGGGCTTGCGGCTGAGGTGCCACCCTCACCCTCTACTGCAGGCCCCAGAGACAGGCGTAAAGGAGGCTTTACTCTCCCTGGCTGAGCTGCTCCACAGCACCCACCTGGGGGTTCACCTGTTTCCCCCTCCGTCCACACGAATCTGCAGCAGGGTTGGGGCATTTAAACCACTCTGCGTCTTTTCCTAAGGATCCCTCAGGGAGCCGCGGACCCTCACGCCTCCTAGCGCAGGCTGTGAGGGCCACGGCCCTGGGCTGCTGGCTGGCAGGGGAGAAGTAGGCGGGAGGCGGGAGAGGCCAGGACCTGCGGCAACTGGCCCGGGTGCCACTGTCGGGCACTGTCAGTGTCTAAGTCGTGGGCAGAGTGTGAGGATTAAAAGGCATGCACATGAAAGGTACTCAGGACATTGTCTGGCACCAAATAATTGCTCGATAACTGTTAGCTATTAGATCAGGGCCCCTTTTATCTGACACAGCATGGACTGGTGTTGGTCACTTAATGGAAAAGTTGGTTGCAAGGAGAAATCAGAGAAAATTATTCTACCCACCTTCTATATTTTATTTTAACCTCAAGCACGGAAGTGTCGCTCTGCTCGCTTTGATCCTTTGATGCGGATCCAGAGGCTGCTGTGGGCGGGGCCGTGGGTGGGCGTGTCCCACTGTCTTTCCTGAGAAAACCACACCCAGTGTCTCTTCCAGTTTGTGTTTCCTTGCGGTAGTGGAAACATTCGCACTCACCAAGTGCGCCGAGTGGAGACTTATTCATTTCCTCCCCCTCTTTAATGCCGCCACACCCACCCCAGAGTCCAAGGCTTTCTAGCAGAGACAGTCACTTCATCTCAAAGATTTCAAGTGGTTTGCAGGGGAGGAAGGACTCACTTGTGGAACAGTCATCAAGTTACTTATTTGCAATAAGGCTTTTACGAAGACAAACAAAAAAGACACAGAAGCGGTTGGGGAACAAAGATCCTGTGATCCTTCATAAACTTCATGCCCCTGGTGCAGGTGGAAGTGTGTGGAAGAAGGTGCTGGAAAGTGGGGTGCTGCCCTGGGCGTGGGGTGCTGGAGCTGAGCACAGACAGGTCTTCAGGCCCTAGCGGGGGGTAAGGAGCTGCTAGGAGGGCGTCTGCTCGTCCGGGGCTGGTGCTGCGTGGGCGTGTGCTTTGCCATGTCGAGGAGATTCAGTGAGATGAGCCGGAGACCCGAGCCTCAGAAGACCGGGGTTCTGGTTCCGGTTCCCGTTCGGTCCCCCACACGTGGTGACCTTGGCCGATCCTCATCCACCATCTAGGAGACGGACGGGCAGCTGCCCGGAGCTGCTCACGAGGGTGGGCTGTGCACAGCGCCCTCAGGTGACCTTGTCACTTCACTGGATCCAACGGCCCAGACGCCAAAGGTCAAGCCGTGCCACAGTCACGGGCCTCATATTTGAGGCCCTGCTGCCCAGGAGAAGAAAGGGCAGTGCCCGCTCCTGCTGTCAGCTGCTCTCAGCGTCTCCTCTCTGCCCTTTCCCTGCTGCCAGACACAGTTTGTCAGGGAGCCCCTGCCAGGGCGCACTTCCGAGCCAGCCCTGCCTGTGCCCAGGAAGCGGATGAGCTTGGAGTCTCAGCCCGGGCTCGCTGGAATCTTGCAGGAGGGGGTGCCCCACGTGTGCCGGGCCGAGGGCTGCTTCCCCACAGTGCCCGAGTCTCCACGGGAAGGGCGGGCCTCCCTGAGCAGCGCAGCGCACACTGGCAGGGGCGCCCGGGTCCTCTGGGCAGGAGGAGCGGGAGGACCTTGGGGGGGGCAGAGCGAGACCTGCGGGGCCTGCCCTGCCCTTTGGCAGCCGCTCACTCTGCTGCAGCGCCATGTCTTTGTCCTGCCAGGTGCCGGGGGCATTCGCTGAAGGAGGGCAAAGCGGGCAGTCACCGCACAGGTGCCTCTTAGCGGGAGACTCGAAGGTCTGCACAGGGCTCCGTTGCCCCAGTCTCCCCTGGACGGTCCACCCGCGGTCACCGACAGGGACCCATGTCGGCCCTGTACCAGAGGAAGTAATGGCGGATCCAGGACTCGGAGAGGTCCTGAAGCAGGACTACGGCTTCCCGCCTCCTCTGGGGAGCACTATGGCAGAGCCCCAGACTTGGGCGGAAGTTGGGGGTGGCAGGTCACTACCCTCAGGTCACCATGGGCTGTACTGTTCCTTCAACTCCTTGTTCAGACCGCAAGGAGGGGGGGTGCTTGGCGAGACACCAAGCACTGTCTGCCAGGCGCAGTCTCAGAGGGGCAGAGGGGAAGACAGACGCACGGACTCTCCCGCTGCATCCCGGCCACGCTCAGCAGAGGCCAGTTTCGGCATTTTGATGCTGGGGTGACAAATGTCCACAGCTCACTCAACAGGTAAAGGCGTGAAGTCAGGCAGTCCCCAGGGACACTGGCTCCCTCCCACTCTGGCAGTGTCGCCTGCTGCTCCCGGGGCCTTGGGGTCCGTGTTCAGACCCGGGGGAAGCGGGCTGGTTCCTCTGGGATCCAGGGCGCCCAACAGAGGTCGCTGCAGTGCGGCCAGAAACGAACGTCCTGAGGAGACTCGGAGGCCCATCGCTCACCGCGCCCTCTCAGCCTGGCTGAGGGGCGTCCTCGGCCTCTCGGGGAGCGGCCTCCCGGCCGGCCTAGCACCCCGCCCACCGCCAAGCCCGGCGTGTGGACCTTCGAGAGAGGCCCTCGGCCAGGAAACGGGCCGCGGCATCCTGGTGTCCGCTTCTGCTTCCTCTGTCTGTCCGCCACGCTCCCGCTGCGCCCCGGGCCGCGGTCTGCGTCAGCAGGAAGCACGCCCCCCCCCATGCTTCCCCCCGGCTGGGCGCAGGAGCTGGGCCGACGGCACCAGACATGAGCGGGAAGTAGCCCCGGTGGCGACGCACAGCTGCAGCGTGAGTCCCGGGGCGGCAGAGCCCGCGGGACATGAGTGGGAGGGATGGACTCGTCACGGAGAGGTGACTCGCCGGGGCCCTGGAGCGCTGCCCGGCCGCACCCCACGGCGCCAGGGAAGTGAGCGCGGAGCAAGGGAAAGGCTCTGAGGCCAGAGAACTCTGCGCCCTCCCGACCCCAGCAGGGCAGAAGCGCGCACAGCACCCGCGGCCCCGGCCTCAGTTTCTGCACCTGCTAAATGGAGCAGCGAGCTCGCTCCCCGTGCCTGCGGGGAGGCGGCCGGGAGAGAGGTGCGGGCAGCACCGGGCCGGCCGCTCCACGCGGGGTGGCCGCCGCCGCCAGCGGAGGAGGAAGCGCCGGAGAGGAGCGCGCTGACCTTGCGGAGGGCGCGCTTTCGCTGAGCCAGGCTTTCGGCCCGGCCTAATCGCCTCCGCTTCCTCGCGCGCAGACGCCGGGGTGCACTTGGGCCGTCAATTAGCGCGGCTCACGGCCCCCCTGTGAGGCCGGCGGCGTCAGGGCTCCCATTTTTCAGCCGCGGAAACTAAGGCGGAACAGGCTGGGCAGCCGGCCCAAGGTCGCGCGGCGGCCGCGTCCTGAGGCTCCCCGGCCTGTCCTTAGCGCGCCGCGGCCCATAAACCGCGTTTATGTCTCGCCAGAAGGCGGCGGGGCGCGGGAGCCGGGCGCGGCCGGTCTCCGGCGAGTCTGACCCGCGCGGAGGGCACCGTGACCTCCGGCCCGGCTGGCACCGCGCTGCGGAGCCTCAGGCGGCGACCCCTCTCCGCCCCGCCCTGACCTCCTCTGAGCCCGCGCCGTCCTCCGGGGCCTCGGGTCCCTGGCCGAACTCGCCTCGCTCCCCGAAACATCTCGGGACGGTTCTGGACCTCCTGCCCGGACGGGCCGCGCTCCCCGGCCGCGGCTCCACCGGCACCCAGGACGCGCCCGCTGCGCAGGCTGCGGGGCCGGCACCGGCCTGGTCTAGGCGGCTGGAGCCTCGGGCCAGCAGTGCGGATGGCGCCGCCACACGCCTCACTCGGCTTCCCTCTGGCCTTTGTGCCCCTCGGACGCCCGGCCCCTGCCCTCACGGCCGTGTCCTCCGAGGCTCCACACGCCTCCCTGCGTGTCCGGCCTGCGGCTAGGGCCCTTGTGTTCCCGAGCCCTGGTGCGGCCGCCCTAGTGCCCCGCAGGGCCCGGAATGACCTTCGCGGGTCTCTGTCTTCACCACCTCCGGACCGCAGCGGCGCTTTCCGCTCAGTGTCCTGTGTGCGGTGCCCTGAACATGGCTGGAGGCAGCCAGCGATCCTTTATTAATCCCAAACGCAGAGCCAGGGATTTAGCTTAGCGGTTCCGGCCCCTGCCTTTCAAGGACAAGGTCACAGGTTCCAGCCCTCATGCCAGACAAAGCAGCACCAAACTGCTGCGTACCTGCTCCTGACCCCGGCTCGGGGCCGCTGACCACCGTGAGAGAGTGGAATGTGTTCTGACGTGGCCAGCAAGATGGTTTGGGGCGCTCAGATCGAGCCAGGTCTTCTGCTGAAAAAGCACAGAAGTCAAACTGACTGCCATTTCCTTCCTAGTAAATCAGAGGGTTTAGATTAGGTCAGTGGTTTCCAAATTGCCCAGAAGCCAAGTGAGGGGACCCTAGCCCCTGCTGTTGCCGGGGGGGGGGGGTTGTTAAAGGGCTCCGGGTTCCCCACGACTGCCCCTCCCAATCAGGTAGATACACTTCCTTCATTTACTTTATCCTTGGGCTTCTGGGTGAGAGATTATTTCAATAAGGTTCTGTAGCTAAAGATAATTTGAAAATTACTGAACCTGTAACTGTGCCAGGTGGGACATTTAGGATCGGCCAAGCGGCCGTCCACAGTGCCCATTCCGCAGTTGTGGCCTCACAGAGACGGGCAGCACAGGCAGGCCCGCTGCAGCCGGGCTCTGATGCAGTGAGGAGCCGGAGAAGCAACTCCGCGGCTCCGGGGCAGAGAAGGCGGCGGTGGCTGAGCACTGGGGCCAGCAGGGCAGCCGGGCAGGCGGGAGGGCGGGGCTGAGGGCTCGAGGACAACGGTGGCGAACACGACGTGGCCACATGGCCAGGCCTGGGCACAGGGCGGGGCCGCGGCAGCTGGAGCGTGCCCTGCTCAGGAGGGGCCCGGCCCGTCTTCTCTGCCAGAGCCGAGCAGCGCCACTGCGGGTAAGCCCCTGTGCCAGCGGCCTGGCCGTGCCCAGGCCTGGGGCAGAGTGCTGCTTCTCCTCCTGAGCACTGTGCGCAGCCTGCTGGCACCTTCCGCTGTGCCATAGCTGGGGCCGCCGAGCTGGACCCCCCAGGGCCTGTGTGCGAAGTCAGACACATTCCAGCTTAAACCACAACTCCGCTTTCTGTGACTCTGGGATCCTGCTTAAACAAATGGGTGCCTCAGCCTCAGTTTTTCACACTGTAAAATGGGGACAAGTCATTTAATCTGTGCTGCAGTTATCCCATAGCTAAAATAGAAATAAAAATAATGTAAGAACTGAATTAGGGAATGCATGAGAAGCGCGTAGGGTGTGGGGCTCTGCCCAGCGGTGAAGACGACCCTCCCTCTCTTTGCTCCTCCGCGTGCTGCTCTGGGTGTCATGTGCTTCTCTTGGGGCCCTGGGACCCCCGATCCAGCCACTGGCCTGTTCCTGCGCCCTGCAGCGTGGGCGGGGCTCCTCAGCCAGGGGTCCAGAGCCCCCTTTGCTCCTGCCCTGCCCTCACGGCCCTCCGACTCCCGTGGGCCTCGGGGTCCAGCGCATCGGCCCCCTGGCCGTGTCCCTGCCGTGTGCCCACAGCGCCCCCCGGGCGTCCCGACCGGCACCTGCCCAGTCTCTGTGCCGGAGAACCGTTCTCTGACCTGCGGAGCCTCCGCTCGCCCCACGACTGCCTCGGCCCCACTTTCTCCGCAGACGCCCAACACGTCTGCCCTCCTCACCTGGCGCTCCTGCCTCCCAGGAGTGCGGGGTTTGTGCGTGTGACACGTGTCACCTGCCAGCAGCGGTGGCCCTGAGCCCCGGAGGAAGAGCCAGCTTCATGTGAACGGAGCAAGTTTTCCTGAACAATGCCTCTTCATCATAACCAACCGAGTCCTACCGTCTCTATTTCATTGTATTCCACAGATTTTTAAATTCTGGCCTCAACTCACTAAATTAACTTCACAGCCAACTAATGGATCAGGACCCACTATTTGAAAACCAGGTGCACAACGGAGAATGAGGTTGTTTTCTTGTTTTGTTTTGTACTAGGGAAGGAGGTCGGGCCTTTGCAAAGAGCTACTTCCCAATGCCTTTTCAATTTTTTTCCCTTTTCAAACAGGGTCTAAGTCACTTAGTGCTCAAACTGGGCTCAAACTTGGGCTACTCCTGCCTCTGCCTCTTAGAGCCCTAGGATCATAGGTGGGTGCCACCCCAGCCAGGGAGTTCTGTGGGGTTTTTTCACCTTTTCACATACTCAGGGTCTGTGTTGATAGAAGAGAGGCCTGAGGCAGCCAGAGGCAGACAGACAGGAGCGCAGAGAAGCTGGGACCGCACACAGACATTCGGAAGGAGGGTAGCAGGAGCCCTGCCCAGGCCACAGTGTGGACAGGACAAGGTCCGGGCGGCAGGGTCAGGGTGCGCAGCGTCAGAGCACCTTCAGTGCCACCGCCTGGTGCTCCTTCCCCTGCTGCCAGGCGGTGTGGCCTGGCGAATGTCCGCTCTTTCCATGCCTCAGTTTCCTCAGGTGGAAATAACAGCCCATGTCATATGCGGTACCAAGGTTGTTTTGAGCACTAAATGACATGACAGGGACCCGTGTGAAGCCACACGTGGCCACAGTGTGGCTGACAGTGGGCATGCAGGCCTGTGAGTGCCAGAGCCCCAGTGTTCCAGCGGCTTCCGGCCTTGAACACTGTGCCGGCCCAGCCTCTCTGGCCAGCGGCCTGTCCAGGGCTCCCCCGCGTCCCCCTGCCCGGTCTGGCGGAGGAAGGAGAGAGGGTTCAGTGTGGGCAGAGGCCGACGCAGGGCGGGGAAAGGAGAGGCCCGTATGGGCGGCGCCCCCTGCTCCAGTGATGGATAGAGCGAGTCCATTTCTGCAGGTAACTGTTTAAATGTTACAGCAGCTTTAACAAGTCGTCTGTTAAAACGTGCTGGGAGGCAGCCATTCTGAGCTTGTAGTGCGGCGATGTTTGATGATTTACTGGGTGAGGTGCGGTTCCGGATCCAATCGGAGCTGCGTCTGATTCAGTAGGCGATGCGTCTCACGGCCCGGGAGTCCTCTGACTCGCGGCCTGATGTGCGCAGTTGGGAAGGGGATGGATCTCGCCACGCTGGAGGGGCCCAGTTCCCCACCTGGGTGTTCGCTTCAGTGTGTGATGCGTGAATTTAATAACAAGACGCGCTCTGGGGGGTGGCGAGGGCCAGTCTCTCCTGCTGCCCACTGTGTCTGGGGCGCACACCTGGGCAGAGCGGTCTCGGAGTACAGAGCCCCAGGTACACAGAGCAAGCAAGCCCCGGTGCCCATGTGACCTGAGCCTCACGCGTCCTCGTCCCTCCCATCCTTCTAAGATCCGGGGTGGGCACTGTGCGAGAAGCTTGTCTCTTGCCTGCGGCAGCCTTTCCTCACCCAGACTTGCCAGGTCCCGGAGCAGGGCACGCCCACACTGCTTGGAACCAGCCTCCGCGGACTGGTTCTTCATGGGCTGACGTGGGAACAGGAAGCAGCGCCGTCCCCGCCCGACCTCCCGGGCCCTGCCTGCGGCCGGTCCTCCCCGTGGGGTGGGGCGAGTCAGTCCCGCCCTCTGCCTGGAACCCTGACCCGCTTCCTTGGCTGGTGGGAAGCTGTCTCCTCTTGCCCTCCCGGCAGAGGCCGCCCCAGGCCCCAGTCCCAGCTCAGCCTTAGGATGGCACCAGCCCTCCGCCCTCCGGGCCTCTGCCGCGTCTTCACGACCACACTGTCACACACGGGCTTCTGTGGCAGGCAGGCCTCTCCGGCGCCCTGCGGCCCCGGCACCTGGCTCCGCGGCTGTCGAGTGGCGACTTGTAACCTTGGACAAGGGTTAGAAAAAGTCGCTAGAATAATCACGAACACTCACTGGGCTTTGGGTGTGCTTGGCTTTCAACGTGGAGCCCTAACCCTCTGCCAGGCCACATGCGATGCAAAGCACCACCATCTCCACTAGGGCATAGGGAGAAACTGAGGCTCGGGGGCTAAACGGTATTCCCAGAGCTTCACGTTAGAATAGGTTCTAATCAAGGTCGCCCCCTTATCTGACCTCGCAGGACTAAACGTCCCCATTCTGGCCTGAGACAAGGAGGCTGGGGTCTCTGAAGACGCAGAAGGGTCCTCAGGAGATGGAACAGGGCCAGAGGCAGCATGGGCTGAAGGGAAACTGAGGCATAGGGGATGTTGGGGGAGAGAGTATTAGGACAGGTCTTCCAGAGGGGCATGGAGCCCTGGGAGGAAAGAGAGAAATGGGTCCATCGCTGTGCTCACGGCAGGCACCTCCCCACTGCAGGCCCGCGCTGCATCCTGGGCCTCAGTCAGTTATAACCCAAGGCGCGCGGGTCTGCCTGTCTCTGCCTCCTGCCCCTCTCCCCTCTCCGTCTCAGGCTGCGACAGCACCGGGCGTCAGGGCCACGGCAGACTCATGGGGAGACTCTCGATCAAGCACAGCTCTGCGTCCGCTGGTCACACCAGCGCCCAGGTGGAGGCCAGCCCGACAGCCGCCTCCCTGCGGCTCCTGTGTAACAGCTGCCTGCTCCGTGCTGCGGGCCGCAGTGGCCCTGGCCGCTCACATTTTCCCAGGCTGTGGTCACAAGTGGGGGGTCCTCGGGCTCAGACAAAGGAAGAGCTCAGCCTGCCAACGGCTGCGGGAACGGGGCCCCGGGGATTCCGCCTGGCTGACACCCCGCCCTGGCCCTGACACATCCCCGGAGAGTCCCCGGCCCTGCCGACCAGCTGTGTCTCCCAGGGCCGCCCACACCGAGGCCCTGGCCACACGGACAGGGCAGCTCAGCCCGGAATTCCCCGTCGCCCCCCTCCCGCCCCTCCCGCGGGGAGGGCGGGGCCCCAGGGCCGCCTCCCCACACATTCCGTTCAGTGCCTGTGGCGGGCCGGGCTTCTCACGAGCCACGCAGGACGCTGGAAGGGGCCTGGCTCCCGTGGCGTTAGGAGCCAGGCTGTGCGCGCCTCCCGCCCCGGGTGTCTGACCTCCGCAGAGGTGTCCGCGGGTGGACGGGGCGGCAGCCGCTCTGCCCAGTCGGCGACACACAGTGACCCCGGCGCACGTGACCGTGGGGACCCGGCTCCCAGGGCGCTGCCTTGGCTTCTCCCCAAAACCAGTCTATCTGCACCTGCCCCAGCGGCTTTCGGGTCCCACAAAACCAGGAGAGGTTTTGCCGCCTACATTTTACTTCTCTGAGATGTGAAGACTCAGGGCGCCAAACACAGGACCCCAAGGAGAGTCCAGCACAGTCCCGAGTGAGGACACGGAGGACGAGGGGTGGGCAAAGCACGGGACTGCCCTCTGCCACCCGCCACCTGCCGCCCACGGGGCACAGTGCAGAGGTCCAGGGTATATTCAGGCCTAGGTGTTCAAATTGGAAAGGGAAATCACACTCGTCCTTCTTGATAAAAATGTTTGCTTTAGCTTTTTGGCTTTGCCAGATATGTCATGGAAGGATGTTTTTCATAAATTGATACATTCAAATCTATAGACTCAAGATTTTGATGAAAACTATTTTTTTTTTTTTTGAGACGGTCTCGCTTTGTAGTTCAGGCTGGCTCTGAGCTCACTATGTAGCCCAGGCAAGCCTCGAACTCAGCAATCCTCCCGTCTCTGCCTCCCGAGTGCTGGGATGACAGGTGTGAGCCACCACGTCCAGCACTGTGGTATGCGGTATTGATTGCTGGTGTGCGTGAGTCTCCACACCCAGCATTGTATGTGGTTACTGGGATGGAACTCAGGACCTTGCACTTGCGAGGCAGGCGCCGGAACCACTGAGCTAAATCTCTGGCCCTTGATGAAAACTATTGAAAGCACAGATCTCATGATGTGCCATAGTGACACAGCAAAAAACATTTCCCTTGTAACTGTTTAAACCTACAGTGAAAAATTTCAGATGCCAACTTTAAAAATACCAGGAAGGGTGTATGCTCTTTGACAGTCCTTTCAGGAGATCCTCAGTGAGAGAAGGCGTGCGGGATCTCGGTGGGCCAGGCAGAGCCAAGGGGCGCAGCAGGTTTGGCAGAGTCTCGCCCAGTTGTCAGCCCGAAGGCCCAACTGCCAGAAGCCACGCAGCCCCAGCAGAGAGTGATCGGAGGCCGTGTGTGGGCCGGAGCCTGAGGGGTGGGGCAGAACTGCCCAGGAGAGACGGTCCCCATCCTCGCGTGACATGAGGACCCAGCAGGGACCCCGGGAGGACCACAGGCCCTGCAAACCCGAGCCAGCGTGTGTACACGCACTGGCCCCGCCGGTGTGCCCCGGGGCAGAAAAGAGAGCCCCCACAGCTCTTTGTCAGCCTTCCCAGCTCTAGCCGAGGGGCCCGGAGCTACACAGTGCGGCGGGCCGAGGGGAGAGAGTGACCCTTGGCCGGTCAGGGCTAAGCTGGAAACGGAGTCCAGAGACCGGGGAGAGACCGAAGCTTCGGTGGCAGTGCTACAGGAGGCAGGGTGTGGCGGGCTGGCTGTGAGGCCAAGAGGGATGGTCAGTTACGAGACCCCAGGACAGCTCCACATAACTCCCAAGACCCCCCCCCCCCGCTTTTTTTTGAGACAGGGTCTCGCTTTGTAGTTCAGGCTGGCTCTGAGCTCACTACGGTGCCCAGGTGAGCCTCGAACTCAGCAATCCCAAGACCCCTTTTGCAGCCCCTCTTGCAGGCTCCCACGAGCAGACTGCCTGAGAGGACTCAGACGCCACGGCCACTTCACGTCGGCAGCTCTGCGTCTTCAAAACCAGGATGTACTTTTTTTTTTTTTTTTTTTTTTTTGCTTTTTGGAGACAGGGTCTTGCTCTGTAGTTCAGGCTGGCCCTGAGCTCACTATGGTGCCCAGGCAAGCCGCCGCGAACTCAGCAATCCTCCCGTCTCTGCCTCCCGAGTGCTGGGATGACAGGCGTGAGCCACCACGCCCAGCATTATATGTGGTAACCGGGGATCGAACTCAGGTCCTTACGCTTGCGAGGCAGGCGCTGGAACCACTGAGCTAACCCTCCGGCTCTTTAATACACTTTTTAACTTTGATGAAATCCTTGTCTCCCCAAGACAGAAGTCACAACTCACAAGTTTGGTTTCCTTAGAAGCTGGTATCTAGGCCTGTGATCTAGGACTGAAGTCACAACTCAAAGGTTTAGTTTCCTTAGAAGCTGGTATCTAGGCCTATGATCTAGGACTGTTGACCATATGCAGAAATTTAATTCAGAACAGAACTTCATCAGCAAGGTTGTGAAATCTAGTGAGAGTGGTGGAGAAGGCACCAGCCTTCGGGGAGGTAGCAGCAGCCTCTGGCATCAGGGAGCACTACATGGTGTGTAGTTTGGGTGTTCTATCTAAACCCAGAAGGGATAGGTCTTGTTATCAGAGTAAATTCTGTTATTTGGAAATCAGAACTTTGATCCATATAGTGTAGAATCATCAATTCAAGATAAATAAATAAAAGGGATGATCGATACAATGAATTGTTACCTAGAGATCAACCAAGATACAGACCAGAAAGTATCTTCTCTAAAAACATTGAAGTTATCAGGGACGTCTGTGGGGGAAACTTGGAAGGGATATGGATGGAAAACCTAGACCAAATGAATAATGATAAATGTAAAATGGTAAATGAACAGTGTCTGATACAAAGAAATGAAAATACTAAGACCGTAGTGGCTTCAAGAAGCTTAGCTATAAAGGGGAAGAAGAGAAATAATATAAAAGGTGGTGTGCTTATGGACTTAAAGCAGGAACTAAGCATTTAAATGCCGATAGGAACAAAAAATCAGAAATTTAAAGGGGAGTCTGGGTTATTAATTGTTAGAGGGAGTTTCCTCTGAGAATAGGAAGATAAGATGCTCAGTTCTCAGATGGGCCCATCACTCATAGAAGTAGATGTTTCTCTTCCACTGAAACTAGGGAGAAAGAAGAAAGGTGGGAGTAAACTCTACAGGTTTATAAAATGGGAGCAAGAGAGTGAGGAAATTATTTTTTGTTTCTGTTTTGTTTATACAGAAGTTATATGCAAAATAAAAGATAGCTAATAGGAAGCAGAGAGACAGATCATTCTCAGTGTGAAAGAGATCAAGAGATGGAGGGAGTAGTGGATAAAGAAGATGTGGTTTTTTATAAAATGGAGTATTACTCTGCCATAAAGAATGACAAGATCAATCCATTTAGGTGCAAATGGAGACACCTGGAGGATATACTAATAAGTGAAATCAATAGATCACAGGTAGACAATTTCCAGATC
>PVIC010029382.1:0-22565 GCA_004025085.1 Thryonomys swinderianus
TATAGGATCCAGGGCTGCACACCGCAGCTCAGATCTCCCCTCCTCGTTCCTTACTGTGGAACCATATCTCAGCCGTCACTCGTGGTTCATGTTCACGTACCGTGGCCCACGACGGCAGTGTTTCCCACAGTGTAGCCTCAGTCTACCTGTCTGGAAGGGACGTGAGGCCATCCTCAGTGGACAGTGTCCACGAAAAGACCAGGAGCCTGTATTTAACCAAGCTCTTACAGTGACCGGGTAAAAAAACCAAAGTTGGAGAGTTTTTGTGCTGACAGGGCTGGATCCTCATCTCCATCGTCACCCCACAGTCCCATAGTTCACCCCCCCCGGAAGAAAAGTGCCCTTCACTTAGTGAGTATTGACCCTCATTTAAAACGCCCCAGGTGTGACTGCTGGATAGGTCAAGCCCGGCTCCGCCCACGAGGAATTAGGATGGGCAGGTCACGCGAGATTTGGTTTTTCAATATTCCCTGTATGTCTTACATTTATCTTCAAAAACAAAAATGACAAGAATTTCTGCTAATCGCAGGAGAGATGTCAGTTACTGCAGCTGGGAGAACTAGCCTTAGATGTTGCCCCGTCTAAAATGCTATCATCAAAGGAGCAAACATGGAAAACAGGCATGTAAGGCCTGAAAGAAGGTGCCAGATCTCTGGGCGTGTTCCCTTGGAAGGGACGCAGAGGCCATAGGAATGATACTACCTGTCTTCTAGGGCAGTGCATCCTGATATTTTTACCTGTTAGCAGAAATTAGCACAGCGGGACAAACAGGCGGGTTACCATGCTGCACAGGCACTGGCCGGGCCCGTTTTTGGCCAGCCTCTCTTGGCGCCCCCGGCAAGAGCTAAACACCTGCTGTCCACCGTGTGCCCCTCAGCAGGGTGCAGACACCTCGCCTGGTACTTATTACAAGTGCAGACTCTCAGACTCCACATCCAACCAGTGGGTCAGAATCTGCATTTTATAAAAATCCCAGCTCGTTCGTCTGCCTAAGAAAGTGTGAGAAGCCCTAGAGCTGGGAAAGGCTGCTACTTCAGTATTCCTACTATGGAGAGGAGGGGTCAGCCTGCTCTGAAACACTTCTCCCATGACTGTCTTTATTAGGTGTTGAATTTGATATACTGTTTTTGGACAGATTTGGTTTCGATGTGTATTAAAAATAAAACTATAATTTCTATACCCTTACCAAACATTTTATGTAACTTTATAAAATCTTAATTCAAAAACAGAATATATGATCACTATAACTTTTCTAAAATTTTATTAAGTACCTCGCATTTTCCCCCAAACCATTGCTTGAACAAGAAAATCTTCAATAGTATAAAGCAGTTTCTTACATGTCCTAATATTACTGACTTCAGATTTCAAAGTGACAGTGTTTTGTTCTAAATTCCTGGAATTTGATGAGTTAGTCCACTCTAGTTTATTAATAATCTTAATGTATCAATTTCCTGTGCTAAATTTTATAGTTATTCTCAGATAACAGCGAATCTCATGAGGCATTCTTCATTCAGTTGCTTTTTTAGTCAATTTTGCTAGGAGACACTTATGTTATCCACTACAATTATACTCAAGCTTTCTGTATTTCTATAGATTACTGGGATGGTTTCTTCATTTTTCGTGACTCAAGTGGAACTTTTTCTAACCCTCGGGATTCTCATTTGTATGCAGATAGGATGTTTGTACTTTATTCTAAGACTCTGCACTCCACAAAAATGTCTTCAATCTATGTTCAGCATCTTGACAGCTGTGTCTAAATGATTCCACGTATATCCCTGTAATTTACTTGAGGTATCAGTTTCTACAGAGTTTATGTAATATGTTATCATACATATAACCATAGACATTATTTACAAATTATACAGCGTTTATCCATTGTTCTGAGAAAGTTATGAATGGAAAACCTGAACATAGTCTTTTGTTTTAGAATCCTCACTCTATTAAAAGAATGAGAATAAACTAGCCCTGTTGCTATGAACATTCTCAACAGGTTTCTAGTAATTATTTTTAAATTATTATTTTTCACTCCATCGAGTTCATGCCAAATGAGAACTCAAATATAAAACTTGGAAAGATATTTTTGCCTGTTTAGAAATTTATTCAATCAATTACTTTCCTTTCCCTTTCAATTTGTTATTTAAATTTATTTCAAAAATCTTACTCTAGGTAATTATTACTACTGGCTTTTACTTTAGACTAACCAATCTGGACTTGGTACATGGCTTTATAGAATCTTTTTAAAATCTTTTTCCAGTGCTAGGGATCCAATTCAAGCTCTCTACCCCTGAGCTACATTTCTACCCTCTTCAGAGTCTTACTAAAGATAATTTTATATATTTTTGTACTTCCTGCTTAACTTTCTTTAAATGATAAGATATTGATAACTGTTTGTGAAAAGAGGTAACTTCACCCCACTCCGTTTCTAGACGTGCCGTGCTTCAGGTGGAGGAGGCTCCCCCCAAAGGCCTCATGAACTTGTAGGCTGGACTTTCACAAGGTGACTGAATAAGTGCTGCAGCTCATCTGCTCGCAGGAGGTAGGAGCCAGTTAGGGCAGGCCTGGGAGGCGTGAGCTGGAAGAGTGCATCTCCTTGCCTGGCTCCGCTCTTCTCCCTCCGCTTCCTGGCCACCATGATGTGAGCCTCTCTCCTCCACCAGACCCTTCCTTCGTGCCTCTTCTGCCTTGGAGCCGGCTGAACACAGACTAACCATGAGCCGAAGTAAACCGCTCCTCATCTAGCCTGTGCTGTTGGGTATTGTGTCCCAGTGATGAGAGTGTGACTAAGACATGGCATTGGTTATGAATTGACTGAAATCAGAGGAAAACGTGCACTGCTATTTGGGACAAGGAACTTCTAAAAAGTGTGAGTATGTGTCACTGTAATATGTTTTTTGCTCTTAGAGGAGGAGACCTAGAAGGGCAACGGTTGGGTGGTGTGGAATTTCTTCAAGGACAAATTCAAGTCATTTGTAGGAAAATTGATGCACTCTGAGACCATAATGTTAAGTAAAATAAACGAGACACACAGGCTTAAATATTGTATGGTTTCTTTTACATGAGAAAGCCAAAACATAAATGTGGAGCAAAATAAAAGACAGGGAACAGGGAACCGGGACATGGATCTTTTGCAAAAGGAAAAAGAATGAAGAGAGGGAGGGGAAGGGGATGAAGAGACTCATGGTGGGATGTGTTGCACCTGTGCCAGCTCTCCACGAGGAGTGCCATCATTATGTCCTGCAGCCATGCGCTAATAAAAATAAAAATTGGCCGGACGTGGTGGCTCACACCTGTCATCCCAGCACTCGGGAGGCAGAGGCAGGAGGATTGTTGAGTTCGAGGCTTGCCCGGGCTCCATAGTGAGCTCAGGGCCAGCCTGAACTACAAAGCAAGACCCTGTCTCAAAAAAAAAAAAAATTGAAAAAAAAGTATAGAAATGAGTAAAACATTTAAAAAGACATGGTTGAAGCCATCACATATGGTTAAGCAAAGCGGAGAAATGTCTCCTTTGCAAAATCCCCTTTTTTCCTAAGGAATGCGATGAAAGCCCACGTGCAGATTCCCAACATAGACTTAGTTCTTTTGCCACCTGCAGAATTCACGGATAGAGGTATCTTACAACCTTCTTGATCATTGGAAGGAGGGCTTTGCCGAAAAAACAAGAGCTAAGATGAAATAATTAGAAAGAGTGCTGGAAACTATGAAGGGAACCAATGGGAGGAGATGAAGGCCTATGTCGGAGCGGGACACCAGAGCAGGCGTCTCTGTAGAGCTGAGGCAGGAAACACGAGGCCAGAGCGTCTGCAGACGGAGAGGTGGGGGGCGTCGGGTTGGAGGGTGCCTGCAGGGAGGTCAGGGTATTCACAGCCGAGCGAGGTCCGCGCAGCGGAGGGACACAGGCCACATCTGGGGACATGGGGCCCGCAGGCCGGCGTGAGGCCCTGCTGAGAAGCCAGTGGGGCACTTCCATGAGGACACTGACAGGGTCCTGCGTGGACGCGTAGATGACTACTGCGGGAGGGTGCAGGAAACGTGTCCGAGAGAGGAGAGAGCTGCTCCCCCGGCGAGGCTGGCGGCCTGTCCCTGCTCGGGAACGTGGGACCCGCGTCAGACGTGCCTACAGGAGGGATGAGAGACTGAGGGGACCGCAGGTGCCCGGGGTCCCTTCACAGACCTTTTCAAAACAAGGTTTCAACTGCAAAAAGGGAATCCACCGAGCGATAGCAGTTAGTAGCAAGCCTGTTTTTGTTTACATTTCACCATATAACTTGGAGCCACCCCTTCAGTCCATCATTAGCAAATACCAGCCAATTTGAAAAGTAATAAGAGAATGCAAGTACTTCACACAAATAGCTGATGTCTACTTTCGGAAGCCTATAGCAGGATAATCTAGTTTTGAAAGCGTGGCAGTGACCACTGAGAGGTCCTCGCTGGATGAGTTCTTTGTTGCTTGTCTCAGGGGCCACTGAAGAGGTCCTGGCCTGTAGACATGGCTTCTGAATTCCAAAGACACTGCAGTCTCAGGGCTGAGCCCCAAACCCCACGGCTACAAGGGCTGGGGCTGCATTCGAATGCAGTAAAATGCAAACAGCACACGGGACTCAAGCAAGCTCACGGGCAAAGATCAAGCTCATCGACCACAAAGTAGCAAGGCCCTGAGAAGCTTTTGGAAAATGGGACTCAAAAGACTTTTAGCACCTTTTATTTTATTTTATTCTTTTATTTGCCATCTGTCCTCCTCTCTTCTGTTTTCTTTTATTCCTTCTCCACCGGTTGGCTTTCTCTTTTTCTTCGGAGTTTTCTCTGCCTCGCTTCTCGTGGGTTGATGCATCCTGTCACCCAAGGAAACAACGTATTCTTTTCCTCTTAAAATTCAAAAAACCCTCAGGGGAGAGAATCTGATCGGCCCAGTTTTGGAATCATCCCTTTCCTTGTCCAGTTAACAGTGCACAAGAAGACAGTGCGGTACTTTACAAACGGCTTCCAGCACCTCGGCTGGAACTACAACCGACGGCCTCCTGCCGAGCTGGGGCATGCTCGACGAGCCGGTTACCCACGCGGCCAGACGGCATTTGGAGTTGTGCGCTGATGGTTGACATGAGAAATTCTCAAGTCAACTGTTTGTCATGTGGTTATTCAGGCTGTTGTAGAGAGATTCACCTGTGTAGTGGATAATGTGAAAATATTGCCCATGTTTTTAAAGACATACAAAGGATATTTTTCCTAATATTTAATCTCTAGAAAGGTCTATTGAGCTTTTCAAATGACAAATTCTTTTTTTTTTTTTTTTTTTTTTGAGACAGTGTCTGGCTTTTTGTAGTTCAGGCTGGCCCTGAGCTCACTATGTGGCCCAGGCAAGCCTCGAACTCAGCAATCCTCCTGCCTCTGCCTCCAGAGTTCTGGGATGACAGTCATGAGCCACCATGCCAGGCACTGTGGTATGTGATACTGATTGCTGGTTGTGGTATTGTTGTATGTGGTTACTGGGGATCGAACCAGGGATCCTGCACTTGCTAGGCAGGCGCCAGAACCACTGAGCTAAACCTCTGGCCCTCAAATGACAAATTCTTGCTGATAGCTTTAGCTAGTTCTGTTTATTGTTGTTTTATTTTTACTAAAGAACTCTTTCATAAGGCATACTTTGTAAACAAAAGTGATATAAATTATAAAACGGAAAAGGTAATTATTTATAATTTTATTCAAAATACTTCCGACCTAAGTATTGCCAACTGCTGGTATGGATTTCACAGTTTGAAATTTAAGCAGAATAACATTTGGTTTTCTTTGCCCTTTTCTCTTTTTGTCAAATACTTAGAGATCATATGAAGTGTGCCGTTATACTGTTAGCCTAGTTTAACAAATGATATTTCGCCACCACTTTCAATCTATGCAAAACAGCCTTCTTTTTATGCACATACAAACCTGTGAGGGATTCGTGTGTTGATTTTGGGATTTTATACTTGGCAAGTTACAGATGGTCATTTTTATATCTGTCACTTTTGGCTCGGAACTTTTGGGTTGAAACCACAGGAATCATTTGGCACTCACACCAACCTAATGCTTTTCCTTTGCTTTAAATTAGTTGGTACTTAAGAATTATGAAATAGTGTACCAAATGACAAGTGACATTAATGATAATACTCACACATCCCAATTACTGTGAAGACACAAAACCTGCAGGAACTTTGAGGTATTTAAAAACCAAAAATCTGTCCATCAGTTCATGTTGAAAAACTTCATAGTAACAGATGAACTTCTCCCATCTTTTCTTTCTGTAGAGGTTGAAGGAAGCCAAAGTAATTTCTAAAAAAACAAGTCACAGCCATCAGCATTGCATAAAAGGCTTATTGGGTATGAATCTCCCTTTCCTGAGTTGAGCAAAGCCAGACCATTGCTTTGCTTCTTGCTCCTGAGTCTTATATTTTTAGAGATAGCTACTTACACATCCTAATAATTTTTCTCTAGAATCACTGCCAGCTAAGAAAAAATTTCAGGATGGAGAAATATTGGATTCCATGAAAATAATGATTTTGGACCGGGGAATTGTTCTTTTCCTTAATATCCTCATGTTACCAAAATCAGGAATTCCAGGCTGTGTTACAGTTCTGTGTGTGTGTGTGTGTGTGTGTGTGTGTGGTGCTGCGTGGCTGATCTTGTGTAAATTGTGCAGCCCAGGACTCCTTAAGTTGAAATAGCTTTGGATGTCAGGGTGGAGGGTGGCATGGGATGATGTCACCCATGTCAGAGTCTTTTGGCTTCAAAGAAAGACACTTTCTCGTGAAGCTCCATGCCCACTGGTGCCGTTCCACAGTAGCTGTGCCTCATGGCATTTTGGGTAATAAATGATCCGCTTCAAATAAAGGAAATCGTAGCCAACTCTGAAGAAAAAAAAAATCACTTTCTGAAAAAGAGAGACTGTTTTGGAGGGTCAAAAAGGCACAAACAGTATGGTAAAATAAAGCGTATGCTGCTCCTTTCAGTGGAAAAGACTGCAAGGGGTTTCATTTGCCAAATCCAATGAGGATGCCAAAAAGTCGAGGAATCTGGCGAAAGCTATAGAGAGCAGTTCCGTCTTTCATCTGCGTTTCGTTCCTGTATTCATCTAGCTTTAGAAAATGTTGGGAATGTCTTTTCCTTCCGACGTGGCTCTTCAGCTAAACCACAGAAATACACCGGCAGCTTCTCATAATTGTTTGGTTACGAAGTGCAAGTCTCTAACGTATGAGAAATAGATTCTCTCCATGGAAATGTATAAAATGCACCAACAACTCTTTGTTTTCATGTCTGAATTTATCCCAGGAATAAACAGAATCGGTTTTATTAAAATTGGCAGGTATCTGACTCAATGCCCCAGGCAGGAAGCCAGCTCACTACTTCTGGCCTTCGGCTGACCCAAAATAGTTCCCTCCGTATAAGAGGCGATTCACAGATGCTGAACATAAGAATTGCTACTAATAATAATGGTATTTCTGACTTCATGAGTAAGTAGTTTTTGGCACTCAGAAAATATCTTCTGATTTTCCCTTGAACACAGCAATTCTGTTGTATACAAAATGTAAACAGTACTTGAATTAGCACGTTGGAGACTTTAACGTCCCCAAAATATGCATGCATTAGCATTCCCTTCTAAGGCTCCTTATTTCCCTTTCTTTAGGATCAATCAGTTTTTGTTATTTAAAGAAATAACAACTTTCACTTGCTTGGAGCTTCATTCTCTGTGTTTCTCAGCCTATGACTGTGGTTTAAGATGTCATTTTGAAAAATGTTTGGACACAGATTTAAAAGTACAGGTGCTGAACAAAAGTTACATTTGAAAAGTCAAATTAATTCTAGATTATACAAATTTAAATCAAATTTAAGGATATCTGGGGCTCAGGAGTGATCACACACACAGGCTTGTATTTATGGGTTTGTTTGTGCTCTCTGAGCTTACCATACTTTTAGGGAAAAAGAATTTCACTTTGTACATCTTTGTTTACCTGTGAATAAAAGTAAGGAGACTATTTCTAAAGTTTATGTTGTCATTCTTTATAATCCAGCTTTGAAATTTGAATTCCAGAGGCAAAGATACTAGAAAAATACTCTTAATGTTCTGTTTGTGGCAATGAAAACTACTGTTCGGTTTGGTGGCTTAGTCAATATGTACACCTCTGAATATTACAAGGAATAAATTAAAAGATACACACTGACTATTGAAAATTCATTTTCACCTGACTGTGATTTTCTGGTGCTGGGAAATCTGATCAAGGTTCTGTGAAAATGGATTGCTGTTATTTTTTTCTTCGAGGACGACTTGCCAGTGAAACGTTTGCCAGGATGTCGACCCAATAGTTTTCATTCCATTTTGCATGCAGAGAGTAAAATGAGAGTAAAAATGAAAAGCTCTTGGAAAATTGCCTCTTTGCCAAAGAAGGGTGGAAACACTTGTCTAAGAGGTGTGGCAAGGTCACGTGGGGCAGGTACCACTGTTGTGGTGTGCGGGTGTGGTGCAGCAGGTAAGGATGTGGGTACTGTCCTCTGTCTGCTGTAACTAATTGCTATTTTATTTTAAAGTCATATATTGATAAGAAATTATTGCTTTTGTAAGAAAATCTTCCCTGAGTTATGCTTGTGTAAATTCCAGAAATTGTGAGAGTGGGCAGTTTGGAATTTGAAGGGCTACTTGGGAACTTGACTTGAGTACTATTTTAGTTCATATTCAATTGCTATAACAAAGTGCCTGAGGCCAGGTAATTTGTGAAGGAGAGACGTTTACTTAGCTCAAAAATTTTGGAGACTGAAGGTCCAAGATCAAACAGTCCTGTCGATGCTGCCTCTGATAGGGACCGTTGGCTAGGTCACTGCCTGATCACACAAGAGGGAGGGAGTATACAGTGAGGCAGGGAGCCAGAGTAGAGCAGGGAGGGGCCAGTCTTGCACTTTTATAGCGATCTCTTGCAAGAACAGGGGGCCCGTGAGAACCAACTCCATAGTCCTTTCTGAAGACAGCACCTCTGAGGACCTTCCTTAGGCCCTACTTCTTAAAAGTCCCACGACTTCTTAGCTTTGCCACACTGAGGGCCACGCTTGGAGCACACAACCCTGGAAAGCAAACCAGCTCCAGACCATAGCAAGTACTTCAGCTTGTCTCTGTAAAGCCAGGGTGACCCTCGCTTTTCTTGATTCACTCAAGTCTACTCTTTAAGTTTGATGTTTATGAACTTGGCCTCCATGTCTCAGCACCATTTTGAACTTTTACTCTGATACGTATTCAATTAAATTAATAATTGGTTATTAACCAGTTATTACTCAATGGATAATGATTATTGTTAATAATAAATTAAGTCATTTTCTGATTCCTTGAAATCCTAGAAGATTCACGTGTTATGAAGAATGATTTGACAAATGTATAGCTTGAATCTCCAGTATTCCTCGGAAGTCCACAGACTAAGGCCTGGCCCTGGCTGAGTGCTGCTGGGAGACGCAGGAGTCAGGACTGTGTCCTTCAAGGAGTAGTGGGGCCCCAGCGTTCCCCTCTGCTGTCGTTGACTTCGGGGCTGTGAGGCAGGGGTTTCCTCTTCTCCCTCCCTTTGCCATACTGTGTGTTGCTCCTAGTGGCCTAAAGCCATAAAACTACGTGGTCATACACTGGACCCCTAAGACTGTGAGCAAAAGTAAACCTTTTCTCCTTGTAAGTTGACTGTCTCGGGAATTTGTTCTGGTAATGTGAAGCTGACCACCACAGACCATGAGCACAGACAAAGGGACAACAGACATAAAGAGGAATACTTCCTAGGCAGTCAAGCTACCGTAGACCATGTTTTCAAGATTAAGAAGGTCAGATTTTTAGATGTACTTTGTTGTAGTAGGATATAGCATTCCTTGTGTGCAAATCTAAGTAGGTCTCAAAGAAAATAATTTTAGATGGTATTGATATGTATAATATGATGAAAACAGATGTCCCCAAGCTATTACAATCATATTTAGAAAACTGGTAACTCTGAGGGAGTCTGATGAGTGGATGAAACAGGACACAGGGAACTGAGCACATGTTTGGTGTCCGATACTCGGGCTGGAATCCCGGAGGCAAGTGCTGCTGCCAGGCCCCCAGCTTCTCTGGCTCCTTGTTCTCATCACTTCTACAAAGAGGATGACAATTTCCTGGAAGAGTCTTAGGGAGACAGAAAGCTGTTGCGCTTGTTGATACCTGGAGGAATTCTGTGAAGCCAGGGTGGGGCTGTGACATAGATTTCAGACTGCTCCTCCTCACCCCTGACCCGCTGACCCGTGTCTCATTCCTGTCCACTGAGCCAGCTCAGACAGTAGGCTCTGTCTTTGGCTTCCATGTGTTCAAGTATAGACAAAATTAGCTGGCCTCAAGCATGAGATCTTCCTGCCTCAGCCTCCTAAGTAGCTGGAATTACTGGAATGTACCACCATGCTGGGCTCATAGAAGCGACTATTTAAAATATTGCATTGTGTCTCTTAGCTTTAAACAAGACCTCGCGTGATCTGACCCCTGCTTGCCCCTCCCTCACCTGGCCCCGCCCCCTCCCTCCCTTGTGGCACAGACTGCTGGATGTCCATCAACACCCGTCCTCCCTCTTTGATGGAAGCATTTGGCAGCTAGTGATAGTGTGCATTTCTCAGCCTCCTCTGGATCTCGGAGTGCTTGTATGAACAAGTTATCATAAATGAATGCTCAAGACATCCCATGTGCTATGTACGTCTCTTGGGCTACCTAAACGATGCGTGTGCATCGCTGGGTCCCCTCCCTGGTCCTGGAGACCGAGACGGTGAAACCTCTCAGGGCAGCTTTGGGCTCGGAGACCGACCAACACACCGAAGGTGACACCGTTGCCCAGGCAGCACTGTGCATGTTGAATGACCCGATCTGAAAGCTTTGGGATCAGCAGTATTTTGGGTTTTTATTTTTCAGAGTTTGAAATATTGAAATATACAAATGAGACAGATCCCAGTTTTATATACAAGATCCTTTTACGTTTTACACACCCCTTATGTGCACAGCCTGCAAGTAATTTTGTACGATATTTTTATAGCATGCTTGAGTTTGGGTTGGGATTTGTCACATGAGGTCAGGTGTGGAATTTCCCATTTGTAGTATGGGTCAGTGCTCAGAAAGATTCAGATTTGGGACCATTGCAGATCTAAAAGTTTTAGATTTGACATGTTCAGTCTCTGTGAGAGAAAACAAACTTCACAATCATTTCCCTACTACCTTTGCGGTCTTTATGTTAAAGTATTTATTCGGAATTCAGATTAACACACCTATGGGAAATGATTTGGGAATCATGTGGTGTTCTTGTGTACAAAACACAGCATGCTTGTGAGTGGGGCAGCCACACACAGCCATGTCCAAGGTGGACAGCAGAGAAGGGACACAGTGCCCCTCGGTGGGAGCAGCCCCCTCCTTCACCCCTGCTCCCCTCGGGCCTGTGTGTGCTTCACGTCATCTTGCAGGTTTCAGATTTGTTCCTGTTCCTCAAAGGAGGCTCTATTTCCTGTGCACTGGCCACATGTCCCATCACAGGGACAAAATATACAACACTGCAACTTACAGAGGTATAGGTTTATCGCCACTTCCAGGTTCGGTGGGCTCAGTCCATGGCCAGCTGGCTCTAAAGCAGAAGCAGCATGGTGGAAGGAAGTGGCAGAGGAAGCTGCTCCCATCATGGGAGTGAGGAAGCAGGGAGATGGGGGTGGCCGGAGGTGAGAACACACCCTCCCAGGTCGTGCCCGTGACCCGCCCCTTCTGTCCAGACTCTACCTCTGAGCATGAGACTCATGGGAACGTTTTAGACCTGAACCATAACGCATAGCTGCCTCTGGCTTCCTGGAAGTTGTCCCGCTCTTCTGCCCTATTGTGATGATGTATTTGTGCATCTCGGGAAGCTTCAAGACCTCTGGGCACAGAGGCTCTGCCTGTCTTGTCTGCTCCTGTGTTCCACGAACAAGTTCAGAGCTTGCCGTGAGCAGAATGTGGCAGGTATTTGTCAGGTGAAGCAGAGAACTGTTCTCCCATTTCTGTCTTGCTACATAACTGTAACATCTTAAATGTAAACACTTTAAAATACAAAATACAAAGGATTTGAGGAAGGACAATTTAATTTTTCTATATAGCCACATAAGCCACAGGAGTTTAAATTGTTTAATTTTTAAACAGTAGAAAGAGGGGCTGAGTTTGCATGGTACATTTTATCCTTAACTCTACTTACCTGCTGTTAGAGAACTTTAATTTCTTTTCATTGTTTTCAGCTTATGCCTTAGAGAAGTGAGATGATAACTATGGGAGTCACTGCAAAGAATTACTGCTATGAGTGCTAATGTTGTTCAGTTGCCAGTGATTTTTAAGGATGCCACAAATTGGCCACAATGTCAGGAGCATTTGACAGTCATGGCCAGCAGCGAGAAAATGCGACTGTAAGTTTAGAAAGAATGTCACTGTATTTGAGAATCCGTCTCACAGTCACCTCCAAATATGTCATGAGAGTGTTCTGGAGTTCAGAGTAAACTGAACCACCTTTTACTCTGTATTTCACGGTATATGAAAGACTTCAAAAAACATGGCAGGGCCTCTGGGCGTGGTGGCTCACGCCTGTCATCCCAGTACTCAGGAGGCAGAGGCAGGAGGATTGCTAAATTCGAGGCTTGCCTGGGCTACATAGTGAGCTCAGGGCCAGCCTGAACTACAAAGCGAGACCCTGTCTCAAAAAACAAACAAACATGGCAGGGCCACAGATAAAGGCAGTCTGTTGGGTGAAGTTAGAATTTTCATCACTAATTCCACCTGCCACTGCCCACTTAGAAAAGCTGTAATGCACACATACTTTCTACGTTATGCTTTCACTTAGGGAAGTGTTTCTAAAAATTATTTCCGTTATTTTTTCTTTAATGATCATGAGGATAATTTTCCTGCGAATACTTGCGTCAGAGTAAATTCACATGCTGAAAAGACACGTTTAGTTCATACATGCAAGAGCTCTAACATTTTGTGGGGCCCTATGAATAAGATTTACACGGTGAGTGGACCCTGTCAAAATGCAGTATTACGTCCTTTTGGCCTAATGTTAGGTAATAAAACTTAGTTTTAAAAAGAGCATTACTGGCTAAATGCATATTGGTAATTCATGAAAAATGCGAATTGCCAACTGAGAGTGTCCTTGCTACTAGAGTCCCCGAAGGAGAAACCAGGCTGTGCTGTAGATTTCCAGGGTGCTTTTAATCAAGATCTGACCAAAGAAGTTCAAAAGGTGTGTGTGTGTGTGTGTGTGTGTGTGTGTGTGCATGCGCGCGTGTGTGTGCGTGTGTGCTTGTGATCCATATAATATTTGATTAGTATTACAAAAATGAGGGAGTATTCCTATAGACCAGGACCCAAGTGTCTCAGGCTGAAGCAGTCTTATCTTTAGCAGGAAGAAGAGATTGAAGTAAAAGGTGCGTGGACTTCTGGTTTGAAAAAGGGATAAACGAGTCATTTGTAGGAAAGTGGATGTACCTTGGGCCCACAGTGTTAAATAAAATGAATCAAACGCACAAGGTTGAATACCCCGCTATCCTTGTTTCCAGAATTCTGTGCCACAAGGCAAGGGACATGTCTACAATTCCTCAGAGTATCTTTGCCCTGGCACTGCAGGTGGTCGGCAGCATCTTTGCCTGGTTCCCTCTGTTTAGTGGAAACGAGGACCTGCTTCCCAGGCCATCTAGTCTTGTTGCTGAAGACAGCTCTCGGGACACAAGTTGGGTACTGACACAATAAGTGACTTGATTCTTTAGCTCTGAACTGATTTCAGAGCAAGATCAGGGTCAACAGGATGAGTATTGAATCTTCCCTCAGAAATTCTGGGTTTGTCTGGGAACAGGCTCCAGGATGCAATCGATTCCAGTTCTCTTAGGAAGGGGCTGAGATTAGTCAACATAATATACAACCAGTCTTCTATATCTCACGTTGGGTGTGGAGGGCACGAAGTTTCAGAGCCATTTCCTGAACCACATTTCAACCACACCTTCTACGGAAGTGCCTAAAATGCAGACATTATATCGACATATAATTTAAAGTTACATAAGTTAAAGATTGGCCTTAAAATGATGTTTTCTACACCTTGTAAGCACATGTAAAATCTGGGAAGATTAAGCAAGACTGTTGGGCACAGGAAACTGAGTAAGAATGCTCATGAACTGTGTTCTCACAAAGGCGCCTGAGACCAGCAGAATGGAGGGAGCTTCTGGCCCCGGCTTGGGCAGGGCAGCACGGGATGGGGCCACTTGTCGCGTTGGCATCTGCTGGCCTGGCACCTCTGTGCAGAGGGAGTGATGTGGGCAGGTCGCTGTCACTGAGGAGTGAGCGGCAAGGAGCTACAGGGTGGAGAGAGACAAAGCCCGGGGCTCCGGGAGGGAAGCAAGGATTAGTGCCCTCCTGATGAAGATGAGCCTTTCTCCCTGTGCCGGGGAATTAGCAAAGGCACTGAGGGCCCTGTGGAGAGCAGGAAAGGGCAGGCAGAGCTCCTGAACCCTGTGCTCTTTCTGTTCGGGTGTCCCATTTTCTCTTCCGTAGAAGGTGTGGTTGAAAACTATGTGAATGTTAAAAAAATGTAAATGACTATAGTAAACACATTGGCATGTCTCCCTCAGAATACTCCCCTTCGCTTCAAACGCACTTATCCCACCATTTGTGACACTTCCTGGAGGTCTGGAAGCTCACGGGTGTCTTCAGTTGCGTCATCTTGGCTGCCTCATTGTCCTGAGTTGATTCAAAATGTTTGCATGTCATGGCGACCTTGACTTTAAAGAGCCAGAAATCGCACTGCGCCGGATCCGGCGGAGAAGGTGACTGAGGATCCGCTATAAGGTTTTGACAGACCTGTCTTTCGTGACGCTCATGAGAGAGGACTCTGGAACAGCCTCCGGAAGTGGCGAGAATGATGGGATCAGTGTGTTTTGACGTGAGCAGGAATGTTCTGGCAGGCATTAGTGTGTCTTTTACCAGTTAGCATTTTGTGTGGGGGGAAAAAGACAAAGAAAAGACTCTACTGGTTAAAAACACTTAAAAGAATCACCGATTTAGAAATTGTGCTTACAGTCCACTCCTCTTCTGATAAGCGGACTTGGCAAAACTCACACCAGATGAATTGATTCTTTGCCAGAGCAGAAAAGAGACCACCACTACAATTCATTGTTTCTCCCACTGACATTCCAGTTTCTTACGTAGATGATATTGAGACACATTATTTTGTTTAATTTTAGCAAAAGCAGCTAAACAAAATTTTGTTGCTTATTTAACTTTCACAGCATTGTCAAGGGTTTCATTTTTTTCAGAGTCGGTAGAAATCTTGCTGTATGAAATGTTACTGAAGGACTTCAATTCTATCTTTAAAGGCCTTAGACAAATTCTATTAAGAATAAATTCTAGGGCCGGAAGTTTAGCTCAGTGGTTCCGGCGCCTGTCTCGCAAGCGCAAGGTCCTGAGTTTGATCCCCAGTAACCACATACAGTGCTGGGCGTGGAGACTCACGCCCACCAGCAATCAATACCGCATACCACAGTGCTGGGCGTGGTGGCTCACGCCTGTCATCCCAGCACTCGGGAGGCAGAGACAGGAGGATTGCTGAGTTCAAGGCTTGCCTGGGCTACATAGTGAGCTCAGAGCCAGCCTGAACTACAAAGCGAGACCCTGTCTCAAAAAAAAAAAAAAAAAAGAATAAATTTTAAAGAGAAAAAAATACAGTCACACTTGACGTCTTCCTTCCGAAAAGTCATATGGGAGAAGGAAATGGGTAACAAACATCAAGATAGACAAGGATAATGGGTCACTTGATACCACCAGGGAGCAATGAAAGAAAAGACGGGGAGGCCTTGGAGTAAGCTGAAAGCAGCTGGTGGTTAAGAAAAGCAATTACTGGACCAAAATAATCTTTCACTTAAGCCTATTTTCCTGAGAAATTAGTCATTTGTTTTCATCTGTATGAGGTTGGTTCCAATTTAGTGGGAGCAAGGAAAGCTATTTCTGTGACACCGAAGAAGAAAAATTGTGGCTCTTTTTTTCAGCATTGTGCTTTGTTTTTCCATATTAATCTGTTTCTGAAAGCTAAAATGAAATAAAAATAATATTAACCTAGTTTAAAGAGTTTTTCCAAGTCTTTAGCTTCATCTCTTCTGGATAAAATCTTTTCTATTTTTAGCTCCATGAGGGATAAATTCTGTATCTGATAACATATTTTAAATATCAGAATGTCTTTCATTTTGGATCCCTGTAGGAATATGCCAACTTTGGGAAATAAATTGAACATATCCTTAAGAATGTAGACTGATTCTAACAAAAAGGTATATGGTAGAAATTATTATTCACTTTAATAGGTGTATATTTAGATAATTCTTAGCCTAGCCACTTCTTATGTTAAAATTCTTTTAAAATTTTCTTAGCCTGATAAAACTTAATTTTAGTTTATAAATTCTTAGTGTTTCCTAGAACAATGTAATAAAATCCTTCCATGAAAGTTTTTATATCATTAAACTAATTATTTTCTAATATACATTTTTTGTTATTTTTAAAATGTCTATGTCAAATTATGCCCGGAATAAATAGGGACATTACTTTCATGAATTAGCTTTCCCTTTCTTTTTTGTACCAGGAACTGAACTCAGGACCTTGTACTTGCGAGGCGGGTGCAGTACCACTGAGCTAAATCCCGGCCCTGTTTGCAATATTTTTTAAAGAGCTTATGAGGATAAACTGTGTCTGCCTCCTCTCCTAGGCCTGCCCCTTGTGGTACATCCAGTCTGGACATCTCCCTTCTGGTCTTCGAGTGTTGCTACCTCTTGCTGCTCTGTCTGCTGCACCGGAGATCCACTTTTCTCCTTCAGAAGCTAGAAATTCTGACCCAAGTTATTTCCTATAACTTCCACATAGTCAGTCAAATTTCTCATTTCAGTTGTTTATTTCATTGGTTTGATTGTATTATTTACTTGTAATTTCTTGAAGTTAACTGAGATTCCTTAAAATACAATTTTTTTAGTGGTCCCGGAGATGGAACCCAAGGCCGTCACAACGCGCGTCATTCTCGGCCCTCCCCCCCTTTTTTGGTAAATTTGGAGACAGGACTTCACCGAGTTGCTCAGCTAACCAAGTTGGCCTGAACCCGTGATCCTCCTGATTCAGCCTTCCAGAGGGCTGGGGTGCAGGAGTCTGCGCCCATGAGCAGACGGGACAATCGCTTCGAATTCTTTTCCAAGCATCCTGTGTCTCTGTTACCGGGACTTGTCTGTGTTCCTCGTTGCTGCCGGTTTCCATGCCTCTGAAGGGCGGGGCTGACTCCAGGCTCGGTGACCCGGCTCTGTGTGGGAACCTCCTCGCCAGGCCACACCCAAGGGCTCTGGGCAGAGCGCGTACATTGTTCAGGAGTGAACTGGCTGCCCGTGTCCTGGGGCGAAGGGGCTGGCGTCGGCGGCAACCCGTGGACGGGCCTGTGCTGGAGTGGCTGACCGGGAGCCGGGCTGGGCTTGGGGCCGCCGTGTCAGCGACCGCCTGGAGCTGCCCTGAGCCCAGAGCCACTCGGCCTGGACCCTGGAGCGGGCCCCAAGCCCGGGGACCGAGAGCAGGCGTGGCGGCTCGTGGGGACCAGCCTGGGGCCTGGGGCGGCATGGGCACAGCTGGCAGTGGGAGTCACGGACGGCCCAGCCGGATTCAGCGGACAGGCCAGGGCGCGCTTCTCTTCTCTCCAGCAGAGGGCGCTCTCCCTGACCTGGCGGGCCCGGGCCCAGGAAGGGCTCACGGGCCTGTGAGCTGCCCTCCGCCTCGCGAGGCCTCTTCATTCAGGCTCTGCAGCGTCTCACCTGGTTTCCGTGGCCCTTGCGAGGCATTTTCCTGCTCTGGGATCTGTTCAGATGGGTGTTTCTGGGTGTAGGAGGTGCTGGTGGGTCCTGTTCCAACCTCTTGTTCTGCTCCTTCCCCCAAATCCACTTGTTATGACTTTTTAAGTAATACAAATAACATAATGTGCACTGGAGAAATGGAAAAGCTAAGGGTGAAGAGAAAGGAAAAATAGCAGCTGGAGCCTTCTGAGGAAAAGCCCTGAGGTCCCTTTCGGGAAATCAGAATCTGGCACTGGGAACTACTGAAATATTTTAAGAAGGAGAATCAGTTATTACCATTTGCCTTTCAGAAATATGTCTGGCTCAAGAACCATAGGCACAGGGCTTGCTCCAGGCAGGGAATTTCAGAGATGACTCACGCCCGCCAGCAATCATACCACACACCACAGTGCCAGACGTGGTGGCTCACGCCTGTCATCCCAACACTCGGGAGGCAGAGGCAGGAGGATTGCTGAGTTTGAGGCTTGCCTGGGCTACATAGTGAGCTCAGGGCCAGCCTGAACTTCAAAGCGAGACCCTGTCTCCAAAAAAAAAAAAAACAACCCAGGAAACAAGATTGAGTGTATGTGCTGGAAAATGCAGTATATTAAAATGTCCCCAAAATAGAGAAAAAATGTAAAAGAGCTAAGTAGGAAAGGAAAGGCAAGAAAATCAGAGAGCCCAGGCAAAAATCAGTTTCAGGAAGAAACTCACAGGAAATGGAAGAGGAGGAAATGAAGTGAAATAATTTGGCAATCCCTCAGCATAGAACCGAGCCGTCGCCAGATGGAAAGGGCCCCACAAATCCTCTGCCCACAAGGAGTAAAAACAGATCTGTACCAGGTTACAGCGTCATGAAATCTGACAAGTGGCGGACGAAGAAAAGAAGACTGTGTCGCCTTCAGTAGGGCCGGGGGACACCCCGCGGCTGGAATCGCCCTGGATTTCTCAGCCGCAAAACTGGAAACACGAAGACCGTGGGGTGTCGCCTTTTCAGAACTCTCCAGAAAAACTCCTTGCAACTTGGAATTCTGTGCCGGAGAAAGGCGTTAGTAGAAGATGAGGATTAACACGTGATCTCACACTGAGCTCCTTGCAGGGTTTTCCAGAAGCCCTCAGGTGATGTCAGTGCCCCCGCTTGAGCCTTCAGACTGAAGGCTGTGCCGGCTCGGGGCAGAGAGCCGGGAGCGCTCCATGCCCCGCAGCACATTTGCTTGGGACCTGGGTTCCCAGTTCGGGTCACAGCCCTCCTGGAGTTTGTTTGTTTGTTTGTTTGTTTGTTTGTTTGTTTGTTTGAGACAGAGTCTCACTTTGTAGTTCAGGCTGGCCCTGAGCTCACTATGTAGCCCAGGCAAGCCTCGAACTCCGCAACCCTCCTGTCTCTGCCTCCTGGAGTTTTTAATCTCTTGAATCTCTCTTTGAATCTGTTTATCGGATCCCATTTGTTTTCTGTGCTGGGTTCCGTCAAGTTCCTGGTTTTTATCTGCGTCCCTCACTCTCACCCAGAAAGCCGCCATCCTGTCGGGCTAGGGGCTCACCCTTAGGGCCTTAGTTACCTTTAGTGAACCCCCAAAGGCCCCGCCTCCAATACATAGTCCAACGGATTTCCTTCCTCGCTGTGGCGATTACATTCCAATGCGAGTTTCGGTGGAGACACTGAGCGCGTGGCACGGTCTTCTGTCCCCGGAGGACAGGCGCCACGAAAGCAAACCTGGAGAGTCCTTCCGCGTCCCAAACAATCGAAGGTTTTGTCCCCGGCAGCAAATATGAAGCACGTTTTGAGGCTTCCAGAGCTGACACGATGTCACATACAATGACGGTGACGGCTCCGCGGGCACAGGAACAGCCCAGAGCCCGGCCCGCGGCAGCAGCTGGGAAGCCGTCCTGCGCCAGACACAGGCCAGACGCCTCCCTGCCGGCTTTCCTGCCCCGTGCCTTCTTGGGACCACCCCGTGGGCAGCGCCTTGTGGACGGGGAAGTGACAAGAGGGCTCTCGGTTCGGACAGGCCCTGGGCACTCGCGATCCTTCTGGAAGACACGCCAAGTCGGGCGAGCACACAGGTATTTTGTGATCATCCGGTTCCAGTTAAAACTCATGTTTCTCCATCTGTGTTCACCCAAACAACGCAGAGTCAAACCGCAAGAAAATCTGTTATCACTCAAGCTGGCACATACTTTTCATACAACTGAAATGTTATATAAAGTCGTGCGCTGCTCAGTGGAAAAGCAGAAATTGAAGGCAGACGCGGTTACCGCGTGCCTGCGCTCGCTGTCCAGGGGCCGTGAGCTGCGGGGCCGCGGGGGCACGTCAGGCCGCAGCCCGAGATCAAAGCTGGGCACGGAGGCGGTGCTGCCCGCCCAGTGCCAGGCCGCGCCTCGCACCCCTCTGCGCCCCGTTCACTCCAGTGTTGTAAGAAGTTACTTGTGTGGGTGATCTTTTAAAGTGTTCTGTACAATTAAGTTTTAAAGCAAAGGGGCAAATTTGCCCTCGGTGTGTACATGAAACTCCCAATAAATTTAGTCATTGGGTGTGTTCGGGGTAGGAGGAGGATTAAAAAGAGGAAAGTTGGGGAGAGGAACACATACTTCAAAAAGTGAAACCTGGGGTGTTTTTCCCCCCTTACGGTATTAAACATGTCTTTATGGGTGGAAAAAAAGGCAGTAGATAAAAATGTGTATATATATCACAAGAAAAATCTGTGTACTAATTCCGTGTTCACTTGTACCCCGTGTTCTGGAGGAAAGGGCCCCGCCAGGTGTGATCACTGCACGCCTCCCTCACCTGGCTCCGTGTGTTAGCGGCCCGTACACGTGTGCTGCTCTTGGTCCGTTAGCTCCCCCCAGTCTCGGGCTTTTGTGCGAAGTTTCTGTTCTGTGGGTGTTTACATTTTAGAGCATTCCTCAGAGTGTCCTAGTTAGCTTGTGAAGCTCTTAGGAAAATAAAAACCTCTTCCAGAGGCTGAGTCCAAACCAACACACATATACAGTGCATACCATTCCCGCGGTGGTCTGGGAGAGGAGCATGTTCTTACTCAATTTGTAAAATAACATTAGAAGCGCAGCCTCTCGCTGTAGAGCGAAGTAAGAAGTAACATTTATTGACAATAAAATAAAATAAAACCCAGGAATAACAGTGAATTCACACGCGGCAGCAAAACCCAGTCAGGGTCCTGGGAATTCTTCTCCGCTATCAAGCTGCTCCTACCCCGAGCACTGAGAAAAACTAAGCTTCTGTACCCTCGACTGAGAATATTCCTGGCTAAGTAAAATGGACTGAGCAGCCTGCATTCACCAGTAAAGAGTAAATCATTGAGTCGGAGCACAGTAAGCTCGGTAGCTAATGAAATCACTTCACGTTTTACAAACGTGAGGTCACCTGTGGGTTTCGTGCCAGGGAGACGCACAGGTAAATGCCAGGGAGCAACTCTCACTGCCTGCGCATGCGCCATGCTGAGCCACAGGTGTTTTCTTTTTGTTTATTTCTTTTTAACTATGTTTGCATTTGCCCATGCTTTAAGCCATCGAATCAGCGGACTGTGGGCTCCATTGATCTAGTAGTTAGGCTAAAAACTCGCTCCCCACCGTGTGGCCTCTAGAAGGAAGCCTGATGATTAATGCGCAGCATCTAGGTAAAATAAATCCTCTGGAGAGCAGTAGCTGTGGAGCAGTCAGGGTAGAAGAGTTTGTCAGGCGAGAGAAACTTGACTTGGAGTCAGAGCTGGCCCGTCAGACATTTCCTCCTAACGCGTGGCACGGGGCTGCCCAGAGGTGCACCCCGCGGAGCCGCGCCTGGCCGGTCCTGAGAGCGATCCCGCTGCGGGCGCTCGGTTTAGGCACCGGACATTATGTAACCCACCCCGGGGGCTCGGGAACAGAGAGAGCTGAGTCCCGGAAAGCCCAAGAGGGGCCTCGGGACAGCGGCCTGCTCTGAGGCCGTGAGGGCCAAAGCACATGCTCGCTTTTGGCAGCCCTCAGATCGAGGGCTCCCTTTTCCAGAGGAGCGCGGCAGGCTCGGAGAAGCTGGGTCCCTGGAGCCTAAGGGAGGCCCCGCGGCGGCGAGACTGGCCTCAGGGCCCGGCTCCTCTTTCCTCATTCCTGGCTAGCAGGGCGGGCCTCCAGAAAGTAAGTGCCAGACCAGACTTGGGCACTGGCAGGAGGTCGCCAGGAGAACGAATGCCGTGTGCGGAGCCCTGGCTTGGGTTGGGCACTGGCCTCTGTATTCAAGCGCATAACCTGCGTGCGGCCAAGCGCCCCCCGCCCCGGGCCAGCCCAGACACGGACACGCGGGCGCAGAGCCGAAAACCTGGCAACCCAACGGCAACTGAAAGCAATTTCAAGCCTAGATTCATTCTGTCTCGGAAAGAGAGCAGAGCCGTGACTGCTAAACTCGATTTCTTTTAACGCTCACTTCCTCCCTTTTATCCCAGAGTTGCTCCCTGAGTGGCCTCCCTCCCCAGCACCCCAATTCTCTGCGCAGACAGGACGGAAGCTGGCCCCGCTGTCCGGCTTCCCTGCCCCTCCCCCTGCTCCTTCCCACAGGGTCTGTGCCCTTCGCGGGCTGGGCTTCTCCACGCCCAGCCTCTCCCACTCCAGGTTTGCTTCGGCGTGACGGGCCAGTCAGACATAGCGGGAAGGAAGAGCATCTGCAGGTGTAGACGGGAAGAGGAAGTGAACGCGGGTGTTCACACTTGTGTTAAGGGTAGATGGTGTCTCATCCGTTCTCT
>PVIC010029383.1:0-22509 GCA_004025085.1 Thryonomys swinderianus
AAAAATCTAAGGGACTCTTCCCCTTAACGAGGGGAAGAAAAAATACGATGGTAATAAAAGGGAAACAAAGCTTATTTATATAGCAGACAGGGGGTTATAGGGTGGGTGGCGGAATAGGAAAAAAGAGAATTAAATTGTATCATCTACTGGTACAAATTCTCAATATTGTGTGTGATCCTGATGAGTATATATACCACGAAAGATTCAAATTAAATATATATATAATAATTTTTAAAATCTAAGGAAGAGGAATTTAAAGGTTACCAATTCCAAGAAATTACAAATGTTTAAGGAAAGGAAAATGCTAATTAACCTAATTTGATTATTACACATTGCATATACGTATCCAATTATCTCACTGTACTCAGTAATTTTTTCAAGTGATCAAACAATTTTGAATGAAAAAACCAGACCATCCTCAATTTCTTCTCATTTTTTTCTTCTCTAGCATTGACTGGTCAGTGTTCTAAAACAACCACTATTTCTGTTCTAATCTCTCAAGAGTAAAAAGTTTAGCTGTTTGCAAGGGCTTTATGTACACAGTAGATCTAAAAGCCCGGGCCATGAATCTGAGGACCATCTCAGAGCCTCTGTGTACTCTTTGGGGCTAAGGAAACTTCACTAGGGAATACAGTAGTTGCTCATACTCAAGGGTGGATGGTCTTATTTTGTCTCCATGCCTCAGAGCAAACAATATTGTTGCATTTCTTTCACTCAGAAATTTTTCTTAGACTCTCATCACATTTTCATCCTCCTCAACTTTCTTGACACAGCTGTTTCAGAAAGTTTCCCTGGGAGCACAGCACACAAGTCTGTTTTTCTCGTTGCCATTGAAGTTTGTACATGTAGTACTGGAGATTGAATTAGGGCCTTCAGACTGAGCTGTATCTCTAGCCCTTTTGCTAAACTTTTCAAGATATTCTAACCTTAACTTATTACATTGCCCAGGCTGGACACAAACTTGTGATTTTCCAGCATCACCCTCAGTGTGCCAGGATACAAATATTTTTAATTAGTAACAGTACTTGTATGTGGCAAAGTGGAGTTTCCAATTCCTGGAAATCTGTTGTCACCCCCAGGGAAATCAATCACCAAACAATGTTGCTTCTGACATAATTTCTTCTCAGATTTATTCAGTGTTCCACAAATAAACTATGATGTGTAAGGCAGTAGCAAGCACTGTCATTGTTACTTTTCTCATTCCTGAGACAAAGTACCAGACCCCCTAAGGTAAAGAAGGAAAGGTCTATTTCAGCTTACAGTTTGTAGGGGTTTCAATCCATATTTTGCTGGTTCCAAAGCAGGGCCGAGAAGGATTGCCAGAAGAGAAACAATCTATGGTGGGGCAGGCTGGCAGTAAGCAGCCCAAGCAGTAAGCAGCAGTAGCAAGCCTGCCTTTTTTTTCTGTCCCTTTATATTTCATTCAGGCTACAAGCCTACTGATTGGTGCCACCTCTAACTAGGGTGAGTCTTCCATTATCCAGAATGTTAATCCCAGTGTTATACTCTTCGTCTACATTTATACACCCTAATTTTGTTGAAATTCCTCACCTACGAACTCAAGAGACTTTGGGGGAACATCTAGATACCAAAATAGCGCCTTCATTGAGCCAGATGTAAATAATAATATGAAATGTAAATCTTTTTTACAAAGATTATCACTCTGGGAAATATTTCTACAACATCAGCATCAGTCCAGGTCACTACTTTGATTTCAAATCACTGTTTAGATTTTAGACTCTTGCTTAAACAAAAACACTTCTCATGTCAGGAATTTGGGGCCTTAGAAGGGTTCAAGGCTTATCCTTCCTGAATATTAATAGGGCTACCACAATTCAGTCATGAGCAATTTTACTTTCATTTTGCAGAAATCTGATATTGTGCACTGGCACTTCTCAAAGAACAACTAAAATACCTCCTTTAACTGGTTAAAAAATTATAATGGACTCTTCATATGTGATTTTAATAATTTCTACTGCTTCAATTAGAGATACTGAAAGGAAACAGTACCCTCTTTTTTTACACTAAGGAATTTTTATTAAAGCAGCAATGTTATAGTCCAAATTGTTTCCATGCTCAGTTATCAGTTCTGTGACTTAAAACTAACACCCTGAGCTACTGCACAGTAAAGAATTACAAATTAAAGAAAGCAATGCTTTGAATTTTTATACTTTGCTGAAAATCCTCCTCCTATGGTCTATAAAATATTCATTTCTTTTTATAGTTTACTATTTTGTGAAGACTTTTTGTTGTTTTTAAATCAAGTAATCTAAGAGTGGTATGTTTTGCTAGAGCTGGCATTAGCTTGGTATACAAGGTTCAAAGCTTCCTGCCGGGCATGGTGGCTCACACCTATAATCCCAGCACTCAGGAGGCAGAGGCAGGAAAATTGCTGAGTTCGAGGCTTGCCTGGGCACCATAGTGAGTTCAGGGCCAGCCTGAACTACAAAGTGAGACCCTGTCTCAAAAAAAAAAAAAAAAAAGTTCAAAGTTTCCTTTCCTTTCTACTTATTTTATATTTCTCGATGTTTTCACAATATTGAAAGTTTTTTCATGTTTTGATATCTTTCTTTAGTGAAGCAGCAGTTTCTTTTCAAGGTCCCTGAACAATTTTAAACAACCAGAACACCAGCAGCTCTGTTAACTGCTTTCTGAGCAGCCTCCTTAGCTTGGGATGTGGGGGGCTCATAGTACAGCTAAGGCTGCAAAAGACCTTAGAAGAGTTGTGTAGACATGGTGAATACAGGCCCCACCGGGCTGAACTTCTCTTACAGCATTACCTGGGTCATGTCTGTGGGTAGGTCCCATGCTTAGAGCAAGACCACGGAGTAGGTACAGCGCAAGGGTTCAAGTAGGCATGATGGGTGCAGGGCCTACTAGGCCAAGACCTTTCAGAGAGGAGGACAGCAGGTATTCAGGAGCCTGGGGTAGAGCTGGGGAGGGGAGTAGGGGCAAAAGTGCAGAAGGACAAAAATCAGCCGAAAACTACTAAAGAGCAGGATGGGGTCAGGGCTTGCTTATGTGAAGCTGGAAAGGCTTCGGTCTACATCTCTGGACTCCTTCTTGGAGCTGGTGCCAAGCCAAGGGTGGATAGAATGACCTCTGTGGCTTGACCATTTTATTTCATAAAAAAGGAAGGAAAAATAAGTCTCTGGTAGGAGAGATGTAGATTTGTTTTTAAAGATTTCTTTTAGCTTGTTTAATAATAAACGTGTGTTCTGAATCCAGAGCACACACTTTAGAACAAAAAATATTAATATTTGTTGCTACAAAGCTAATAAAGTTGTCTTCTCCAGGATCAGAATATAGTCTGAGATTGGGCTGTTTTATTATTTTTCAGTCTGACCATTTATTAACTTTTATGGACTCATAGTCCTTAAAATGACTATGAAAAATGTGCTATAGAAATGGAAGACCGAATGGTTATATAAAGCTTCCCTGGCAATCCTTTTATGTATAACGAGGCTTTCTATAGCTTCTACTCAGAGCGAGAGCCTTTGGGAATGACCAAAGCGGGC
This sequence comes from Thryonomys swinderianus, assembly GCA_004025085.1. Lineage (NCBI taxonomy): Eukaryota > Metazoa > Chordata > Mammalia > Rodentia > Thryonomyidae > Thryonomys > Thryonomys swinderianus. Next base: position 3,519 of record PVIC010029383.1, read on the forward strand.
ACTTTGCCAAAATTTTATTTTAACGAAAAACTGTAAAATGCAGTTTCTTGTTGACATCCTTAAAGCATCGTTTAGTAAGTGTTTAAATATTTCTTGATAGAATTTTCACTTGAAACCTCAATTATCATAGGAGTGACGCCTTCAGGGGATACTAAAGAGGGGCCTGAGCACCCTTCACAGCTTATGGACTGTGACTATTGTTGTTACTGTTACTGTTACTGTTACTCTACCTGGAGGCCTTTTACAATGTGTTAGTCTCCTCCTTTGCTGTCGTCATTTCTGGTGCCACTTCTCCCTGGCATCACCGTGCATCTGCCCTTACCCACACCCTTCTTCCTCGCTCCTGTCTGCGCTCCCCTTTGGTGATGGGTGGGGGTACTGGGTGACCTGACCTGCGAGGGTAGATACCTCCTGAACTGTTCACGAGGGTTATTCTGCAAGAACTCTGCCAGTTCATGTCAGCTGATCAGCACCCATTTCACTCACCTCTCCTCTTAGTCTTCTTGAGTTAGATGGAAAAATCAGGGGTGTGAAAATATTTCCTATGGCATAATGCCTGGGGTCCTCTCTTGCAAAATTATAGGGAAGCAGTAATTTTTGCCTTTCTCAATTCTAGCCAGGCAAATTATGACTATAGTAATGTATCGCTCTTGTGCACCAAATTCTACATTCCAACCCCTTGATAAGATGCAAGCATTATTGACATAAGTTTTCCACATAGTAAAGAGGATCGGTAAAACGACTCTTTCCTCTTAAAAATGGAGAAAGATAACAAAGAACAAGAGATTCGTCTTCCATCATAGTTGATTAGTGACAGACTTGGGACAGGAGTCTGACAGCCTGATTTGGAGACCCTTGTTGTTTCTAAAGAAAGAATGGACTCCCGAAGAATCTGCCCCACTCCTGCAGTCCTCTCCTGAGGCATCTCCACTGCAGTCTAGCATGACAGGAACAGCCTAAGGGGTTCCTTAAAACTCATGACACTAAAAAACATGTCTAGAAATTTTAGCTCCTGTTTTATACAAAGGTTAATCATTCTACATTGAGGGGAAAAGCTGTTTACATCATCGTTTCAAATAAAGGGAAGAAGAAAACTGGGGCAGCAGGGACAACCAAAAGGCTCAGATCTCACACTTTTATTTGGGAAGTACAGCAAGCGAAGCCTTCGACACAGCTCTTGCCCAGCCCCGTACGGAGGCACAAAGACACAGCTGAGGCCTCAGCGAGATCACAGTCTCCGGGATGGTACTTGTGCAGGCAGCTTCACTCCGAGGTCTTCAAAACCGAGCTCCCAGTGCAGCTGTGCACCTGTGCTTAGCGTCCCTCCCTCACGCCTCCTCTGAGACCTTCCTCCAGCCCCTCGTATCCTCACAGACTCGCCTCTACATTTTCCACCTCTTCTCTCCAGTAGTTCTTGTTAAAATGTTCTAGCTATTCAGCCTTGGGAATAAAGCAGGGCAGCGGGAACGCCAGCACCTCTCTCCATCCTTGTTTCACACGCTCCCCTGCCAGCCGTCACTCCCTGCTCCACAGATCGCCTCCTGCCTTCTCAAGCACCGCAAGTCTGGCCAGTCTCTTGCTTCACCCTGGAAGGCGCCATCGTCAAGATCACTCACGGTCTGATTTCCAAAACGCAATGGGGCTCCCGGAAATGGTCATCTTGTTTAAACAAAGCCTGACACTGCGGACCCGCCTGCACACTGCTGTCCTCTCCACACCCAATGCTTTTCCTCCAATTCCCTCCAACCTCTTTTCTTCTCGGTGTCTTATCCACTGCTTGTTTTTTTACCCATCTCCTCAGTCTGCACGGTCTCCCTTCCTCCACTCCCTGCTAATGGTTCACATCCATGAGCCTCAAATGTCTCTTTTGAGCTCCAGACTCCTGCAAGTCATGTCAATATACCACAGGCATCCCAACGGACTGTGTCCGAAACGGAACACACTGTTGTGCTCCTTGAATCTGCTCCCCCTGTTTGCTGTCAAGGCAATGGCACCACTGGTCACTCCGCCAGTCAGGTAGAAGGCTGGAGTCATCCTTCTTTCCATCGCTTACTGTGCTAACTCAAGCTCTCAGTGACCCTCCTAAACTCTGCGCTCTCTCCCCTTCTTAGGCACTGAAATCTCCTGGTGCTACATATTGCACCTGTGTCCTCCGCCCTTGGTTTTGTGCACGCACCTCCTCCTATTTGCCCTTCAAGACTCAGCTATAGTGTCTGTCCCCACAGAAAGACTTTTCTTATCCTTCCTGGACTGGCCTACCAAACTCCTACTCTGATCTCCCATAGTAGTTGAAGAGACCTTTACTATATAGCCCAATATGTATGTCTGTCTCCTTTTCATCTCCCAGTCAGGCTCTTGGACTCCAGAAAAAAGTTAACCTTGGTTATCCAAAGTCTAGTATACCAGATGTTATCAAAGTAGAGTGTATGGTGATTTTTTTTTTAAAAAAAACTCATGACACTAAAACATTCCTTGCTATTAAACTCTTTCAAAATACTCCCCCTTCCTTAGGGTGCACTAATCCCATCATCCTCGCTACCTTGAAAAGCAATTTTAGAAGTTCTCTTTCAAGTATCATTACAAGGTGTGTTAAAGAGGGGGAGAGAGAGAGAGAGTGAGAGAGAGAGAGAGAGAGAGAGAGAGAAAGGGAGAGAGAGAGAGAGCAAATACTGCTGCTGAGTACGATGTGATGGAAAGGCAGCCTTGCACAGGCATTGCTGTGTGTCCTGACCCACTCTACTCACTGCATCTAGCACCAGGTGACTTTTAGTTCTTCCCCAAAATGACCACGAAAGGTAAACATTTTTAGTCTTTTCAGGACACTGAGGCAGCCACGAGTGTGCAACTGAAAACAGTCAAGAGGAGCCCCCCCCCCCCAGAGCTGCTCCAGCACAATAGCATAAGTGTGTTCAAAGGAAGGGAGAATATCGTGAGATGGGTTAGTGACCACGTGTCTGTTATTGTAACAATTACTTTTATTTAAATAGTTGCCATGTTTCAATCACATCTTGTAATTCCTAATACATCATAGGTCTTCAATTAATGTTTCTGAATGAATGAACAAACCAACCCTCGGCAACATCCATTACCCAATTGCCTGTGCTTCCTGCCCTCTGATCCCATTATTTATTGTTTCGTTCAAATATCATTTCATTTAGAAAACCTTCTCTGATTCTCATCACTCCCACAATCACAAGGAAATCTGAAGACTTACCTTTCCACCCTGCTACTGTTCTACTGTAGGACACAAGAAAGAGAAGATCATTTCATTCAGCATTTCAGCACTTTCCTTATCAGGATTCGTTAGTTGAAGGCACAGTCACAGTTAAAAGAAACCAAAAGCAACACACTAGCAAAAAACTCCCAGCTGCTGAATCACAGCAGCATCACACAATGGAGCTTTCAAAGGCATCAGGGCCGCTGGTGCTGCTGCCCAGGCATCACTGGCGGCGCTGGGGCGAGCACCCCGCAGAGCTGGGCCTGCCGGACGAAGCCGCCCTGTGCCGACTGACAACTGACACTGCTCAGCCCTCTGCTCGCCCAGCTGGGGGAAGAGAGCCAGGCCTGGGCCAGCTGCAGCCCACCAGGAAAGTGTCCCCAGGAGTAAAACCAGACCCCAAAGCAGTGGCCCTAGGACTCAGAGCCACAGTTCCCTTCCAGCTCAGCTTGGCTTCAAACACCACTTACCCTCTTTCCACCAAGGGGCAAAACACATGAGTTGAAATTGTTCTTGGGTAAAGTAAACATATGAGAGGAGGGCTTGCGTCACCTAACTGAATATGGAAGACTCATTAAGAATGAAGTAACAGAGCCAGAGATTTAGCTGAGTGGTTCCGGCACCTACCTCGCAAGCGCAAGGTCCTGAGTTCGATCCCGGTACCACATAAAATGCTGGGCGTGGTGACTCACGCCCACCAGCAATCAATACCACATACCTCAGTGCCAGGCGTGGTGGCTCACGCCTGTAATCCCAGCACTGGGGAGGCAGAGACAGGAGGATTGCTGAGTTCGAGGCTTGCCTGGGCTACATAGTGAGCTCAGGGCCAGCCTGAACTACAAAGCGAGACCCTGTCTCAAAAAAAAAAAAAAAAGAAATGGTCACAAAACTTCTATAAATCTCTAAGTCTTTATAAATACATTCAAATTTTTACTTATATCTTGATTATTTCCGATAATTTTAAATGTCTTGATACTGAGAGGAAACGGTACAAGATTTGTACAGTCACTAGGTCAAGAAAGTAATTCTGGGTGCTCAGTAAAATACTTACTTGTAAAAGTAAGGTTGAAATGAAGGTCATAATAAGAACTTTACTAATTTGAAACAAATTTTCTATTGAGAAAAGCTTAGAACAAAGTCAGAGAAAGCAAGCTTAAATTTTAGCACTGGCCAGTCAAGGTAAGGTCACATCTTTATTATTGTTTTCATCTATAAAATAAGGAAAATTACAGATTATTGACATTATGTGAAGGTCTTAGCAGAAGCAATCAATTCTAAGACACAACCCATATGCGATAGCCTTGTTATTTGACCTACATGTACAGTAGGTAAGATAACCCTTTGCTATTTAAATCTCTCCTACTTAAACCTTCTCCTACTGAAAACAGCATTGTTGCTAACAACACTAATAACCTCAGAAGAAAAGGTTCCACACAAACATAAGTAATAGTCAAAAGAAAATGACTTTATAGCCAAGGAATATGATGTCTAACTCTCAGAGGAGATAAGTGTAAAGGAATATCTGGGTTGAATGGAAAAGAAAATGGATGCACATTGAGACCATAATGTTAAGTGAAATAAAGCAGACACATAAGATAGTTTACTACTAAAAAGAAAGGAAATGAGCCTCAAACCCAGAAGCTTGGTAACAATTGGCGAAAAGCTATTGACCAAACAAAATCAGTTTGGTCAAAAGTCATTTAAACACTTAGCTGTATTTTTCCAATTAGTCAGATTTCAAAAGCAAATATGAACAGGCACAGTATTAAAAATCCAGAGATAAACCATGGGGAAAATGAAGAACTTATGGTAAAATTATTCCAGAAAAGTTCAGTATTAATGACACGATAGATTCTACATCTTCACATTAGTGAATGAAATTATCTGGTAAGATTAATATTTTTTACCTAGTAGGTATTCATTCAGTGTTCACTATGGCCTAACATGGGCTAATATAGGTTTTCAACAAAAGATGCAACTCTCCACAGCATTTCCCTTGCTCCAAATCAAAAAATTGACAAGAGATAGGCATGATTATTCACTGCTGTCAAACCACTGACATCTACTCCACTTGATAAAGGTCTATACTTGACATTGTGGAGTAGGGTAATAGTTAAAGTTGTGTAAGTAAAAAACTTTAAGAAAAATAGATGAGGAGAAACAAATGTGAACCATTCTGCTGGGCGTAGTGGCTCACACCTGTCATCCCAGCACTCCGGAGGCAGAGACAGGAGGGCTGCTGAGTTCCAGGCTCGCCTGGGCTACATAGTGAGCTCAGGGCCAGCCTGAACTACAAAGCCAGACCTTGTCTCAAAAAACAAAACAAAGAAAAAAAACAAAGAAAACAAATGTGAACCATTCTAATTAGAGAAACATACATAGTATAAAATTTAATTAGACACTGGAGAAGTAAAGTAAATCTTCCCTGAAGGAAACTTTGGTCCAGACATGAAAAAATAAAAAGTGGCAACTCCATATTCACTGCCAGCTTCTAAACTAGCCCATATAATTCATCAGTGTAGAAGCCACAATCCCAAGAACATGAAAGGCAACCAAAAAAAGGTGGCTGATCTTGGGATCAAGTGGTGAATTCTGCCCTCGTGTGATGTCATACATGAAGATGCTCAAGATGTATTTGTTGAGTGAAGGAATATAACCCTATTTCATGCTGAAGGCTGGCTTGGATACCACTTTGAAATGGTCTAAGAGATTTGAAGCATTAAGAGTTTTCCAAAAAATTATATAAGGGAAAAACCAATATATCAAGGTATAAGTAAAAGAGAAAAGTTTCCCCATACATGAGTGTGTGTGTGTGTGATTTAGACAGTTTTAAGTGTGTAGCCATTAAATAAAAACATAACTGTTTAAATGTGTACCATTTAACACAATTCTTTTACATAAAATTTGAGTTTAAGTATGTAAAATATAACTATAGAATTAAGATGATAAGATAAATTTAATGTACTTGCATGTAAACAACACATAATTCCATTTATCAAGTTAGGTTAAATCACCAAAATTGCTGGAACTTTTGGTCAAAAATAATCAGATATTAAATAACCTAAATAATCTGAATTTGTTCCTTTAGTAATGAGAACTCATGAAGTATTATCAAAACCCATAAAGCTTTACAGCACAGAGAGTGAAATTTATCTATGCAGTTGAAAACAATTCTTAAGGATGGAGGTTCTCAGAATAAAGGGCAGAATATGACAAACTAAAAAATCTAATTTTATTACAAATGCATGGAACTGAGGGAGGTGACCTAAGTAACTTTGGAAATCAGCAGGTCTCCAAGCCTCAAGGCTAAAGGAACTGCTCACAAGCACAGGACTGTAGTTGAGGAACTGTCAGCCCTGGAGGTACAGGGCAACAATTCGGATCCTGTTGTTCACGGATACAGAATGAATAACTCAGTAAATAAATGGTGGGTAATAGAAGCCACCATTGTCACCATGGGAATGAGAATTTATAAGCAGAGGTTCTAGCAGGTGACTAGAATAATCCATCTTACAGATTAGAGATGTCTGAGCTCAAGTTTAGCTTAAAAAATATAGATGGTTACACACAGAAATATTTATAGATAAGGTTATATACACAGGTAAGTATTTATGTACATATTTCCTTGCTCTGTCAGCTGATAGGACCTAAAAGTAACTACATCAATAGCAGTGGGCACTTCTACCACTCAGATCCTGTTTGTGATACCAAATCCAAAAGCAGGAACTAGGACTCCAGGTCACAGGGGTGACTGGAAGATGCTCCTGTAGCATCTTGCACTGACAGAAAATTAGGAATGGCTTAAAACCCATGATGCTGAGAATATGTCAAAGGGACATAAGAGCCAAGTAAGAGAACCAATGAAACAGTTGGAATAAGAAAATATATACAGAAATGTTGAATTATGACCCTAAAATAAATACCTATAAAACAAATACCCAAGAGTCTACAGTGAGACTAATAAATCACCTGTACGGAGTAAATAAAGAAGATAAATCTCCCCTGCAGATGAATTCCAGTCAATTTATGTACTTACTACACCCTCAGGAAATGGAGCATAATTCCCCATCCTTAAGAGTGAGCTAAAAATAGTGACACCCTTCCGAAGAATCCAGTTAGGAAAGGAGACGGCTGACACTCCCTTTGTATCTCAGCCAGTGGTGACACTCAACATCACTGGTAAGAAATCGTGTTGACAGGAGGAGTCTTTGAGATGATATGACAAAATAACAATTTCCTCTAAACTTTCTGCCCAAAATATACTATCCTACATTAAAAAAAAGCAAACCTCAGATGAACCTCAACATATAATTAAGACATTCTACAAAATATCTAGCCTGAAATCCTCAAAACCTTCCAAAAGATCTTCTAAAACAGGGAAGTCTGAGAAACTCAAGGCAAAGAGGATCCTGAAGAGGAGCAGCAGTGAAATGTCACGTGCTACCCCAGATATGACCCCGGAACAGAAAAAGGCCCATAGGCAAAAAGCTACAAAAATCTGGTAAAAGATGCACATTGCATTAATGAAAACAGATCAGTTGCAGCAAACATGACGTACCAGCAGAAGATCCTAACAGAAAGTGAAACTGGGTGTGAGGCATACGGGAATCCTATGTTCTGTCTTTGCATATTTTAAATACAAAATATTTATTCAAAAAATAATTGAAAGAGGGCTTAGATGTTTTCTGTGTAGGATGGCTGCCAAGCTTGTGCCTCCAACACCACCTAGAAGGCCACCGTTGAGACCAGCCTTCTTGTCCAACCTCCTCACACGGAGACGGACCTGATGTATTGGTCTGTGGTGGTCTCTCCCCACCCCGGGTGGGCTTCAGTTCATGCAGAACAGTCTGGTTGTGAAACCCTATGAAATGATCTTTAGGGGAAAACTATCTTTAAAATAAAACTTTTTAATAAGTCCGTGAACACTCAGGAACTCTGTCTTCTGTTCTCTCACCTCCAGTGGAGTCCGTTTGACTGTTACTCTTTGACTATTAGAATTGGTCTTTACTAAGCACAACCAAAAATAAAGATGTTCTCCTAAATAATATACATTCCATGGTACCCTTTCCTACCAAACCTGAAGAACTAATCATTATTGGTACTATACTGGCATGAACTAAGTAATCTTAATAATTCTCAAATATATTTGCAGGAGTAATGTAAAAAAAAGAGACAGAGAAGGAGAAACTGAAAGATATCTTTCCCTCATGCCATCTGCTTACAATTCAACTGACATCTAAAACTTCGTATAAAATCTTTTGAGTTGGAGAGTCAGAGCATAGTTAATTGCTATAATTTTTTTCTTTTTCTTTTCTTTTTTTTTTTTTTTTTTTGAGACAGGGTCTCACTTTGTAGTTCAGGCTGGCCTTGAGCTCACTACGTAGCCCAGGCAAGCTGCTGCAAACTCAGCAATCCTCCTGTCTCTGCCTCCTGAGTGCTGGGATTACAGGCGTGAGCCACCACGTCCAGCACTGTGGTATGTGGTATTGATTGCTGGTGGGCATGAGTCACCAAACCCAGCATTCTATGTAGTTACCAGGATCAAACTCAGGACCTTGCGCTTGCGAGGCAGGCGCTGGAACCACTGAGCTAATCTCTGGCCCCAATTGCTATAATTTTGATGAATGCTCACCTTATAAAGTCACCTTTACACAGGAAGTCAAAAATGCAGTTTTAAATAAATTTCATTGTGTTTTAGCTCTAGGAAGGCATCTGGTAGTTTTCTAGGAAAATGAACCAACTAGTAATGTTTTTCCACTTGGCCAGAAATGCTACTTCTATATAAATTCAGAGAATGAGCACAGCCATACACGGATAGAGAAAGCTTTAAAAAGCCAAATCTTAAAATAAAACCAGGATACAGATTCACTACGAAATAGTATTATTCTTAGCACCCTTCTTATAGTATAATTAACAAATTAAGGATTAAACATGTTCTCATAAAAAGAGATGCTGCCCAGGACTAAACTCTTCTCCTCTGACGTGAGGTCTAAAGCATTTGAATGTAAAACATAAAATGAGAAATCATAGTCAAATACACAGCTCATTTGAAGACAGCCCATTATCAGCTTTGGAAAAGAGGTTTGACAAGGGGCTCCCAGGTAAGCTCTAAGGTGTCACTCACCTGCCTCTTCCTCCAGCCCTCTAAGTGCTACACCCTATTCCTTTTGAGAACACACATCTGAAGAACTGCATCCAATAATCACTGTTTGATACAATGACCCTACTATAAAGAACTAGAGATGGTCTGGAAAACATGGGCTGATACACCTGCAAGTTTTCTCCTCTACTGTTCCTTACACCCTAATTCTCAGCACTTGCATCAATACAAATCTGCAAAATCTGGTTGCTGTCCTGGTCAGAGTAACACAGAATGAAGCTTAAACCCAGATGTGGATGGTATAAGACCTCTGACAATCATGCAAGCATATCAGAAAGGCACTTAAAATCCAATCCTTTGTTTTATTTATCTCTGATAAATGTTCAGTCAGAATGTATTTCTAATATATTTCCAGAATAATTTTAATAGCTAGTTGTGATGTGCATAACTTCAATACAACTAGTCAGGAGACTGAAGCAAGAATAATCACAAATTTGAGGGCCCAACTGGAGAATTTAGGGGGACTCTGTCTAAAAATCTAGAAAAATTTTTAAAAGTGCTAGGGATCCAGGTCAGTGCTTGCAGGAAGCCCTAGGTTAAACCCACAGTATTGGAAGAAAAGGAGGAGAAAGAAAAGAAGGATTGCCAGGTGTGGTGCCTCATGTCTGTAATTCCAGCACTCGGGAGGCAGAGGCAGGAGGATTGCTGAGTTTGAGGCTTGCCTGGGCTACATAGTGAGCTCAGGGCCAGCCTGAACTACAGAGCAAGACTCTTGTCTAAAAAAAAGAGAGAGAGAGAAAGAGAGAGAGAGAGAGAGAGAGAGAGAGAGAGAGAGAGAGAGGGATTAATTTTAGGAAGGACATTCCTCCCCAGCCAATGGTCTTATGTCCTTTTGTCTTCTGAGAGGAACTCTGAAAATCTTATACAAATTAAGTTCTTTTTTCCTCTCCTACGTGTTTTTAGCTAGTTCTTAATTGTTGCTCATCTTAACCTTTGCATAAATTTAACCAGTTCTCAGTTTCAGTCTCTTGACACTATCCTGCTTGAACGTCATATAGATCCTTTTTATATCAAAAATGGGACAGTAGTCAGTAGCTACAAGTTCTTCTACTTTTGAAACATTTCCCATGAAATGCATATTTTAAGGCCAACTCTTCTACTAGCAGCCGGCCAACTCCATTTAAATAAATGCTCTTCTTGCCTTTTTCCTTACATGTGCATTTCCTGGTATTTTGTTTGCTTTTCATGTACTTTGTGCTCAGGGAACCACATAAATAAACACACTGGTTTTGTTAGCTGAACCACTGTTCATATATCTCTCTCTTCTCTTTGGCTCATTCATAAGCAATCAGAATTTCATTCTTTTATTTACCATCTTCATCAGTCACAGTCTACTAGAAACAAAAGTACCTGGTATTTCTCTACACTTCTTAAAATCTACTTCTAAAACTGCACTTGGGGCTGCCTTGCCTTAGTAATACAGACTCTAATACAGTCACCTCTCCCCAGAATTCCTTTTAAGACCATGTTCCCAAGGTGTCTTTCTTGGTCATTACAAGATACAGAATTGCAGTTCTCTTCTCTGCTTCCTGCACCTTTGAAGCATGTCACTACATGTGCCATAAAACAGGATTACACTGGATACTCAGGCTTTGAGTTAACACATATGTGTAAAGTACCACTGTATTATCACATTTGAGCCTCACAGTAACCCTAGAAGTTGGGAAGTGGTAGCATTATCTCAGGACTGAAAATAGTTACATGATTTTCTCGATGTCCCCAGGTGAAGCAAACAGCCCTATTTCACCATCTTTTCCAATAGACTGTCTTCCTCTTCTTGCAGCAAAATTAGACTTGCAGCTAACATCAGTGTGTAAGATGTTTCCATCACTATCATTTCTTATGTCTATGCCGGTCTGAACTCTTCTAAATACTTCTCATAGCTGAAGAGTTTGTTTTCTTCGATAACAATAATGTTATTTGTCTTCAGTAATGTTATTTTCTCTTTCACTAAGTGAGAATGAATTTAATTTGACCTGGTTTTATTTTCAGTTCCACTGTCTTTTCATTTATGACCCGATGTCTGACTTCAAAATTATATTATAGCCAGGCGTGGTGGCTCACGCCTGTAATCCCAGCACTCGGGAGGCAGAGACAGGAGGATTGCTGAGTTCGAGGCTTGCCTGGGCTACATAGTGAGCTCAGCACTAGCCTGAACTATAAAAGCGAGACCCTGCCTCAAAAAAAAAATTTATATTATAAATATATTATCTTTTTTCACACTTCACAAGCAAGTGATTTTTCTAGTGATAAAAACAAAATTTTCAATTACTGAAGTTTTCCTTCAGTAATTAGGAATTCAATTAAAATTCAATAATTATAATTACCCAATAATTATAATTCAATAATTATAGTTTATTCATATATAATACAAAGTAATTTATAGTTTTCAGTAGCAAAAATAAGATTAAAAAATAAAGAAGATGAAAGTAAAGATTAAAAAAAGGAAAGATTTAAGTAGGGAAAAAAACAAGAACAAAAGCCAATGGAAGAAAATTATATGTTAGATATCTCAAGAATTTTACAAAACAAATTAATGAATTAAATGATCCCAAATATTTTTCAATATTCACAGGTATGTGTGCACATTTACACAAATACATGTATATATTAATAACATTTTTACAGAAACACCAAAGCAAGTCTTTATTTTACAGTGGGCTGTGCCACAGCCCAGGGCACCAGTGCACACAAGAGAGCCAGCCTAGACTGAAACCCTGGAAGTCTCAGACAAGTGCTGCCCGCACAGTAGCTTGCCAGGCCTGTTTTGGTGAGGAGCAAGGCTGAAAGTTTACTACAAGTGACTTGGAAAGAAGAAGGGTTTGAATTCTAGGTAGGCACATCTCTGATCCCCACGTTAGCACAAGCTTGACCCCCCAGTGCCTAAACAGGAGGAGGGTCAAGCCAATGGAAAGAGAGCAAGGGCCCTCTAAATTGCGACCTAGGATGGACACCATATTTCATAGATCTGATGCTGGTACTGTTCCTGGTTTTCAAATTTTCAAAGCATTCTTCAGAGGCCTTGACTCTGAAGTCCAGGCCAGGTGTGGTTGTGTGCTCTCACCCTATTTGTTCACAGAATAAAACTAGATTAAAATGAATATTAGGAGCATCATTTGGAAAAAAGAAATGAAGGTGCAATATAGCAGTAAAAATATGTATATTTTGCCTAGGAGATTTTTTTCAAAAGATTATTGGGAGGGCCGGAGGGTTAGCTCAGTGGTTCCGGCGCCTGCCTCGCAAGCACAAGGACCTGAGTTCGATCCCCGGTAACCACATATAATGCTGGGTATGGAGACACGCCCACCAACAACAAACCGCATACCACAATGCCGGACGTGGTGGCTCACGCCTGTCATCCCAGCACTCGGGAGGCAGAGACAGGAGGATTGCTGAGTTCGCGGCGGCTTGCCTGGGCACCATAGTGAGCTCAGGGCCAGCCTGAACTACAAAGTGAGACCCTGTCTCCAAAAATTAAAAAAAAAAAAAAAAAAAAAAAAGATTATTGGGATTCCATGAAACAATCTAACTAACTTTCAACCATCATACCCACTTTCTCTCTATAGACTTCCCTCATCAGCAGCTATTAGCAAAGTGTCTCTCAGTTCAACACTCCAGGAGCATTTCCTTAATTCTCTCGCTTTAGCCTAGAGACTATCCAGGTTTGGGGGACACTAAAGCAGTCAAACCACTACATAGATTAAGTCAACATTTCCCACGCACCTACCCTTTCCCAGACAGAAAGAGAAGGTGTCGCCGAGATGTCAACTGGCACAAACTGATGCGCTGCCGTGACCGTCCCCCCACCCTGTCCACACAGCCAAGTCCGCACTCTCCGGTGGCGCCCTTCCCCAAGACTCTAGGCCCAGCCATCCGGTCACTCTGGACAGTGTGACAGAAGCAAAGGTAGAGGAAGCAGAAACTTGAAAAGGTCCTGCACATGGGGGAATCTTCCCCCTTCGTGCTCTCCGAACCATGCTGGCACCGTGCGGACAAGTCTGAGGTAGCTGCTGCAGGACCAGAGACCACAGGAGTATAACCGGGCGCCCCAGTCACCGCCACTGCTTCGAGCTGGCTCAGCAGCTGTCCGTGTGAGTCCAGCAGAAATGAGCTGAGCCCTGCAGCACCCAGCTGAAACTGCTAAGTCCACAGAACTAGGCTGCAGAACTAAGTTTTGGGGTGGTCTGTGGCAGGAAACGTGGTTCCAGCAGATACAAAACTCAAAGCCTTATAGGAAACCTAGGCTTGCACAACCGCAAGGGAAAAAAGGCCTAGATAATTCAGAAGACAGGGGGATCAGCCCTGCTAGGTCCAGCACAGAGGGATGGACAGGGGTGTCAGGAAAAACATAAAGGAGATGGCGTATATTCTTTATTCTAGGGAAAAGAATCACTTCAGAAGGCAACAGACTTAACCAACCTCTGCTGCTTCCATCTATTGCTACAAATCTCCAAAGGAAACAACGTAGACAAATCCAGACCCACAGGCTTCTGTTCCCATGGGCAACTACGAGTTGCTCCTTCAAGCACAGCTTTCTCCTTCTCTCAGATGAGGCAGGACCTTGCGGGTGCAGCCAGGTCACTCAGGCCCTTCAGCCGCCGCACTCAGCTCCCTGCGATCGCCCCGCAGATGGGCCGAAGAAACGACAGGGTGCTGTCGTCGCTGCAGATGGTGCGGCCCGCTGGCTGAGCACAGCGCCACACTGGGGGAAGAAAGGAAGCATCGCATCCCAGGAGAGGACCCAAAAGTCACGCTGGGCAATCTCCTCTCCTCTGCACACACACAGACTCCGATTACAGCTGGAGCATCAAGTCTTTCATTTGTTTAATATAAATAGACTTAAGTGAGTCTAAGGGAGAAAGGAATCAACGTGTGACTCATAGGTTAATGGTATGCATCCTTATAGTATATTTTAATAGAAAATAGATGCCCGAGAATTAGAGTACTTATATAGCTGATAGCAAAACTGTGATCAGGAATATTAGGAAACTTAAAAATGATACTTTCAGAAAACATTCAATAGAATGAGAAAATTCTCATAAAATTAAACTTTAAAATGGCATGCACAGAATGGATCCCAATTGTGTAGAAAAAAATCAGTCATAGGGAAAAAAATATGTCTAAATGTCAACAGTATCCTTGGGCAAGAGGATCAACAGAGAATGTTTTCTTCCTTACGTTGTTTCCTTGTTTTCCAACTGAACTATAAAGTTCTTTATTGAAAGATTGAATTAGACAAACCGGGATTAGACTATAAAAGCCAACACCTTGAAAGAAAATAAAAAGCTAGTAAATTACTCCAGAGTAAAAGAGATTAAAAATTATAACAGCTAAATACAATGTGTTATCTTGATTTCCTTAACCAAGGAAATAGTCTCTAAAGAATGCTGGGACAACAGGCAAAGTGTGAATGAAGAATATTTGTCTATCTGATTATATAAGGGATGATCTGCGTCCTTAGGAAATGCATGCAGAGATGGTTACGAGTAAAAGGGTAAGAGGTCAACTAACTCTCAAAGATATTGGCCCATGTGTGTATGTGTGTGTGTTGTAGAGAGAGAGAAAGGAAGGTAGGAAAAGAGAAAAGGAAGGAGAGGATAGATAGAGCAAAAAGAGATGGGTGGAATGATAAAGACAATGCAGCAACACATGACCAATTTCTCTGCTGGGATTTTTAATTATATTCTGCCACTCCTCTAAGTTTGAAATGATTGCAAGATACAATAATTCTAGATTCTAAACATGCATTTGAATAAGAAAAGGTCTTTGATACTCATTGTAAATTCACTATGTTAAGGTAATTTATGATTTGTTTCTGAAAATGTTATGCAGCTCTTTCATACCAACTACTAAAATCCTTTTGAGGAAACTGAGGTAAGGAGGGGAAATCCAAATGTCTCTGCTAAGAGACATGTTGGTAGAGGCTGGAATCATTCTCCTGCAGTACCCACTGGGGGCCAAAGCTGATTGCAACACAGAAGGGGCTAGAGATACGGGCTTTGGCCCACTCACACCTGTCCTGCCTGGGGAAGACTCAACTTCAGTGCCTGGCAGAGCACCTACCCCCAACCTTCATCCTGCCTCTCCAGCCGGCTGACCCTGCTCTATGGGGCCATTTGCAGCTTGGCCTGGTCCCCTGCCTGGAGTCTTCTGTCAGCTCATGGGAGAATTCTCAATCCTACAAATTTCCCTAGGTATAACTAGCCACACCTCTGTGTACATGTAACAAGAAAAGCCAAAACTGGACAGAAAATATTTGCTAGTAAATGATATCATACATTATCCATTTCCTCAAATTTCAAGTTAAAGAAGCAACATCTACAGTATATATTACATTGTATTTAATTCAAAATTATGACCACATTAAAGAATTTTAACTTTTTTCTGAAAAAAACTAAATCCCTAAGGATAGTTCTCATCTATGAATAGATATTTGTGATTGATTCAGTATTTCAGTGGATTAAATAATTGTTCTATATGGAATTAATTGAAAAGATAAATAGATAATACATTGTGAATGTACCTTTCTTGTTACACAATTAATAAAAGTTGCCAGACATGGTGATGGCACGTCTGTAATGCCAGCACTCAGGACCCCAAGGCAAGAGTAGCACTCAGAGTTTGAGGCCAGCCTGGGCTACACAGTAAAGTCAAAGCCAGCTTGAAGTACACAGTGAGACGCTGCATTAAAAAAAAAAAAAAGCCATAGGAGGGTATCATAAACTGTTCTTGCTAAAGTAATTATTATGCTCTGGGATTTGTGTAGTACCAATATAATAATTTTTTTTTCTTTTTTCCTTTTTCAGTACTGGAGATCAGACTAGGGCCCTTGTGCTTCCAAGGTAGGCACAGTACCACTTGAGCTAAATCCCTGGCTTCAATATAATAAATTTTATTCATGACCAAAAAATATTTTTCAATTGTCCACGAAATAATCCAAGCCTACTCAAAACATCTATACAAGTTCAGCAGAGAAAATATACCATTTTTTGTTGCTTTTTTACTTTACTATTTATTCTGCCTGTGTTTAGGATAAATCTGGTTGATGAAATTTATAGATGAAATGGTTGGTAAAGGTTTTCTTATATAAGATTTTCTCATTAGATTAAATATTCTTAAATATAAGCCAAACAAAAGATAAACTTTAATTTCCTCACCAAACACTAATCAGTGTTAAGGTTTTATCTTAGGTCTTTCCAGATACTGTATGCACACATTTCGCATAAAAATATTTCCACACTCTATGTAGTGCTCGGTAACTTGCTTTATCCACTCAGCAGTATGATGTTACTCCTTGGCAATGCATATATCTGTTCACCATCAGGGTCAGGCTACGTGTCAATCTACTTTGAGATGCACCAAATGTCCAGGGTTTAACTTCTTTCCATTTCCTTCTAACACACACAACTTTATTAATAAACCAATACACTGAGGTCTCTGATTACTTTCAAGGACAGCTTTCTTTGGAAGAGCAACCTTTCCTGTAGCCACAGAACTGCCTGCAAGAGGAGCCTCTGCTCTAACTGCCCATGGATGGTGTCTCTGAGGCTGCTGGATAGTGAACTCCAAGCCCTGTGCTGCAGCTGGAGGGGGCCATAAACAATGTGGACCTTCACCACAGTTCCAGTGGAAGTCCAAAGGATAATAAACATGTATTTAAAAAAATCTGTACTCCAAAATGATGGAAAATCTAGAAGAAATGCATAGGTTCCTGGACACATATGAACTTCCAAAGCTGAACAAAGAGGATATAAAAATGTTAAACAACCGATATCAATCTGTGCAATTACAAATGTAATAAAAAACCTACCAACAAAGAAAAGCCCTTGTCCTGATGGCTTCACTGCTGAATTCTACAAAACTTTTAAAGAAGAGTTAATACCAGTATTCCTCAATCTTTTTAATGAAATCAAAAGAGAAGCAGTACTCTCCAAATCATTCCTTGAAGCAACCATCACCCTGATTCCAAAGGCAGAAAAAGATCCAACCAAAAAAGAAAACTACAGGCCAATCTCTCTAATGAACACTGACGCAAAAATCCTCAATAAAATACTGGCAAACAGAATACAGAGAGTTATCAAGAAAATCATACACCCTGATCAAGTCGGATTTATCCCAGGGATGCAAGGCTGGTTCAACATATGTAAATCAATAAATATAATACACTATATTAAGAGACTCAAGGACAAAAACCATATGATCATCTCAATAGATGCAGAAAAAGCATTTGACAAAATCCAACACCCATTCATGATCAAAACCCTACAGAGAATCAAAATAGATGGACTTTATCTCAATTTCATACAAGCTATATATGAGAAACCAACAGCCAGCATCGTACTTAATTGCCAAAAACTGAACCTTTTACACTAAGATCAAGAACGAGACAAAGATGCCCACTGTCACCACTCTTGTTCAATATAATGCTGGAAACGTTAGCCATAGCAATCAGGCAGGACAAAGATATAAAAGGAACAAAGATAGGAATGGAAGAAGTTAAACTGTCATTATTTGCTGATGATATGATATTCTATCTAGAGGATCCTAAAAATTCAACCAAAACACTGCTAGACTTAATTACCAAATTTAGTAGTGTTGCTGGATACAAGGTCAATGCTCAAAAATCAACAGCCTTTGTCTACACAAACAACAGACTCACTGAAAGAGAAATTGGGGAGTCAATCCCTTTCACAATAGCACCCAGAAAAATGAAATATCTAGGAATCAACCTAACAAAGGTGGTGAAAGACCTCTCTTCTGAAAACTATAAGACTCTGAAAAATGAGATAGAAAAGGAGATCAGAAAGTGGAAAGACATCCCTTGATCCTTGGTAAGGAGAACCAACATCGTCAAATGGCTATACTCCCACAACTACTATACAGATTCAATGCAATTCCAATTGAAATTCCAATGCTATACTTCACAGAGCTAGAGGAAATAATACAAAAATTCATCTGGAACCACAAGAGACCTAGAATAACAAAAGCAATTCTAAGCAATTATGACATGGCAGGGGGTATTACAATCCCCAATTTAAAACTCTACTATAAAGCCACTGTGATAAAAACTGCATAGTACTGGCAAAGTAACAGATCGAAGGACCAGTGGAATAGATTAGAAGATCCAGAAACAGCCCTGCATACACTAAGCCACCTTATCCTTGACAAAGGAGCCAAACACCCTCAATGGAGAAAAGACAGCCTCTTTAACAAATGCTGCTGGAAAAACTGGGCTTTAACCTGCCAAAATCTAAAGAGAGACCTATCTCTTTCACCATGTACAAAACTGAATTCACAATGGATTTGAGACTTAAACATTAAAACAGAAACAATAAGCCTGCTGGAAAACAGGTTAGGTAAAACTCTTGGAGACATTGGCTTAGGCAGAGACTTTATGAATAAAACCTCTATAGCACAAGAACTAGCAGAAATAATCAACAAATGGGATCTCATCCTACTGAAAAGCTTCTGCACAGCAAAAGAAGTCACTGGTACTGCTAAAAGACAACCAACAACATGGGACACAATCTTTACTAGCTGTGTATCAAACAAAGGGCTATTATCTATAATATATAAAGAACTCAAACAGATCAGCCTCCCCAAGTTTAAAGACC
>PVIC010029384.1:0-22535 GCA_004025085.1 Thryonomys swinderianus
TAGTGCACACCTATAATCCCAGCACTTGGGAGGCTGAGGCAGGATTGTTAAGAATTTGTGGACTGTCTAGCAAACATAGTGAGTTCAAGATCAACCTGAACTACGTAGCAAGATCGTGTTTCAAAAAAAATTACTATTGTGGGGCCAGAGGGTTAGCTCAGTGGTTCCAGCGCCTGCCTCGCAAGCGCAAGGTCCTGAGTTCGATCCTGGTAACCACATATAATGCTGGGCGTGTCTCCACGCCCACCAACAATCAACACCGCATACCACAATGCTGGAAGTGGTGGCTCACGCCTGTAATCCCAGCACTCGGGAGGCAGAGGCAGGAGGATTGCTGAGTTTGCGGCGGCTTGCCTGGGCACCATAGTGAGCTCAGGGCCAGCCTGAACTACAAAGCGAGACCCTGTCTCAAAAACCAAAAAAAAAAAATTACTATTCTGAACGCAGGCAGATATGATTACAAAATTAAGAAAACTATTTAAATCAGCAGACCACTAAAACTTCATTATTATAAGTTCTGGCCTCCTGGGGCTTTGCAGAATCTAGGATTATTCCTGATTTGAATCACCAGAAATATAAAAATTCTTACTAGGTATGGTGGTGCACATCAGTAAGTAATCCAGCTCTACAGAAGGCTGAAGCAGGAGGATGGCAAGTTCAACCCAGACTTCATAACTTAATGACCTAGTGAAACTCTATCTCAAAAGAAAAAAATGGAAAGATATGTGGGAGAGGGCCGGGGATTTAGCTCATTGGTTATAGTATCTGCCTTGCAAGTGCAAGGTCCTGAGTTCAATCCCTTAACCACACACCACAATGCCGGGTATGGTAACTCACACCCACCAGCAATCAGTACCACATACAACGCCAGGCATGGTGGCTCTCACCTATAATCCCAGCACTCAGAGGCAGAGGCAGGACTGCTGGGAGTTTGAGGCTTGCCTGGACTATATACTGAGTTCAAGGCCAGCCTGAACTACAAAGCAGGACCCTGTCTCAAAAAAAAGACATGTGGGAAGTTGCCTTGGGATGCAGCTCAGTTCAAAGTCCCTGGCTCAGTTCTGAGTAAAGCTCTCCAAAAGAGAAATCACTGTTTCCACACTGACCCTTCATTACATGTGGTAAATGTTTATAACCTGATAACCATTAACATACACAGTTTTGTAATTCAGAACATCTTGAATTATTCACTGCCTGAATAACTCCCATCTGGCTTTATCATGACTCTGTTAGTGGACAATGATTCTAGACAATTCATTGTACAAAATGCAAACATAATAAACTAACGTACCATGTATGACCATATCATTAACAAGCATATTAACAGTTGTAAAATCATATAGAAAGCAAAATTTTTTCCTTTTGGCACAAGACATTTATTTCTTCTTTTGCCTTTATCAAGTACAAGTTTCAAAATGAGTGAGGGAGAAGACTACACAGCACACACACAACACCCTTTTACCTCCACCACACCAATGTGATCCATTTTCTCTCCTGTCTTCAGATACACTGCTCTGAAACATGTGCTTGGATGTTGAAGGCACACCTGAGATAACTAACCTCAAGACCAAGAATCTGCAACACCATACATTTTACTACTACTTTGAGTAATTCAGAGCAACAGAAGCCACTGTTAAAGAAAGCAAAGTGGTAAAGCAAAGCTGCTTCTCCAGCTACACCAGCATGAAAACACAACAAAAATAATTAGGTAAAAAGGAAAAGAAACGATATAGAGTAGAAATCTTTAGGAAACCAAATAATTAGATGAAAGCCTTTACATCTCACCTGTAGGACTTAAGATAGACAAAAGGATGTCAAATTATCATTACCTTGTCATACGGGTGGAAGGTGGTTTATAAAAACAACTCACTGTTGAGACAGACAGACAGACCTTAAAATAAACTGAACCTTCTTCAAAGTAAGGTTGAGGTAAGACTTGAAACCCTAAATTTGCACAGACACTCTCCCGTTACCCAGCAATACTGTGGCCATCACATAGTGGGTCGTGATCACTGTTTTTTTCATTGCAAACCCGAATTTTCCACATTGCTAAGCATTCCACTTCCTACTACCTTAAGTATATTGGGCCAACTAAAAGAGAAGCTATAAGCAAAGGTAACAAAAATATTGTTTCACTCTTTGTTTTGTAACTAAAAAAAAGCAAGCTTCTCTCTGTGTTCATGTATGTACACACGTGTGCTTAAACTAAGTATTGCCCACTGAGTTAAAAACTCTTGACTTCTATCTCCCAGAATGTGAGTCCTCATTTAAATTTTTTTTTTTTGAGACAGGGTCTCACTTTGTAGTTCAGGCTGGCCCTGAGCTCGCTATGTAGCCCAGGCAAGTGCTGGGATTATAGGTGTGAGACACTACAATTGGCACTGTGGTGTGTGGTACTGATTGCTGGTGGGCGTGAGTCACCACGCCCGGTATTGTTGTATGTGGTAACCCAGATTGAAACAGGGACCTTGTGTTTGCTAGGGAGGTGCCGGAACCACTGAGCTAAATCTCCAGCCCCCTCTTTTAATTTTTATAGTAAAAATTTTATTTATAGGGCCGGAGACTTAGCTTAGTGGTTTCAGTGCCTGCCTCCCAAGCACAAGGCCCTGAGTTCGATTCCTGGTAATCACATACAATGTTGGGCAATACCACATACCACAGTGCCAGGCATGGTAGCTCACGCCTGTAATCCCAGCACTCGGGAGGCAGAGACAGGAGGATTGCTGAGTTCAAGGCTTGGCTGGGCTACATAGTGAGCTCAGGGCCAGCCTGAACTACAAAACGTGACCCTGTCTCAAAAAAAAAAAAAAAATTATTTGTAAAATGCTTAACTACTAAGTACACCAAATCTAATGCATATGTGAATTAACAAAAAATAAGGGAAAAAATGTGGTTATCCACTTCTGGTAATAGTAGGTTAGATTATTCAGGAAAATCCTCTAACTATAAACAACCAAGAGTGTAGGGGGAGAAGGGATAGGGAAGATACAAATCTTGACAAGCGACACAGAGCAGACAATACAAATTACCAAGACTGCTAAAGGAAAAAAGGACACACACTGAGAAATTAGGAGAGCTCAACTCTCACTTTTCCCTTGAGGGCACTTGCTAAAACTATGCATCTCCCTTTTGAAGGGCTATGTGGGCAGAAATCTAGCCTAAGAAATGTTAGCAAAGGCAGGAAATCTAATGGTCATTGCTTTAAGCCAAGATTTAAAAAAAACAACTATGATCTTTGAGCAATGGCAAGCCAGGAATAAATCAGCCTTTCCACAGATATGAACACAGATTTGTAATGTCTAGGTTTTCTGGAAATCTCAGACTACGGAAATTATTTAGGATGATATTAGTGGTTCAGACAGCCTGGCAGAAGCAAACAAAAAATCCTTCCTGAAAAACAGCATTCTTATCCCAGGACCCAAATTATCCTTGCAAATAATTACCCAATGAGCAAGGGAGGTGGTTAGCACACAAACCTGTAATCCCAGCTACCCAGGAGGTGAGACAGGAGGATGAAGAGTTTGAGATTGTCATGGGCAACACAGTGAAATTTTGCCTTAGGGAGAAAAGAGACACAGTGAGCGAAGGGCAGCACTATAAAGTAACTACATACACTATGAAACATAACACCATGAACAAGATCAGCAGAAAGAGAAACGGATCTTAAAACTTTAGGGAGCAAAAACCCAAAGAAACTAGAGAGCTAAGGCTTAGGAGTAGTGTGCATACTTATGTATGTGAACAGTTGTTCCAGCAAAACCACCAAGGCTTTAATTACTGGAATCATTAGAGAAAGCTGCTCAAATAATCACACTGACTGGCTTTCACTATACAGACATAGGGAAAAAATTAATGTTTACTTAATTTGGGGTCTTCTGTTGAAACAGGGTCTCACTATGTAGCCCAGGCTGGCCTGGAACTTGTGATCCTCCTGTTTCAGTCTTCTGAGTTTTGGGAAGGTTGGGATTAGAAGCACGCACCATCATGACTGGCAATATTTTATTTTAAAAATGTTAAATGACTAATAAATAATTCACAGTGAAGTGAATGTGAAGCAGATGCTGGAACCACTGAGCTAAATCCCCGACTTACAGTGAAGTGAATGTGAAAAACTATTAGAAACCTCAAACATTTTAAATACAGTAGACACATACTTAATCTATATTCTTCTGGACTTGAAGGTCTACACACAGGAACGAGGAATGTACGGCTGCTTATCATCTGTCATTCTCAAACATAGAACACATTCACCTTCAAATACTGACTTCAGACTTAAATACATCTCTAGTAGATTCTAGCTTATTATTATTTCTGGTTCTTTTATTTGTAATTGCATCAAAATTCCATAGTTCTAAAATTTTTGATGGTTCATAATTTTGTTTACATTTGAAGAATGGCCTCATTTTTTCTCTTTAGTTGCAAAACACTTGCACATAAAATTTTTCTGAGACAGAGTCTATGAAGTTCAGGCTGGCCTTGAACTCGCTATGTAGTCCATCCAGACTGGTCCCTCACCCTGATCCTCCTTCTTAAGGCTTCCAAGTGCTGGGGTTACAGGCATACACCACCACAGATACCAACCATAGATAGCACCATAGATACCAACATTCAGGAGGCTGAAGCAGGAGGATCAACTTGGACTATATAATGCAACCTAGTATCTAAAAACCCAGGCCCCCCAAAAAAGACTTTTAAATATAGTAACAGTATCTTAAAGGACTTCGAGTGTGTGTGGAATTGAACTGAAGGACCCTGTTGCTTGCCAGGCAGGTACATGGAGTCAGAGTTACATCCCTGAACCTTAAAGGATTTTTTGAAATCTTAATGACTAAGACCACTTCCAGATGTTAATTTAATTGGCCTGAAACATGTAAGTATTGTCATTCTAAAAATCACCTAAGATGCAGCTGAAGTTTGGAACATTTACTTTTTTGGCTCTTTTTACATTACTGATTTGTGGCCAGTTGTGGTAGCACATGCTTGTAATCCCAATGCCTGAGGCAGGAGGATCCCTGGAAGTTTAAAACCAGCCTGGGCTACATAGTAAGTTCAAGGCCAGTCTGAACTACATAGTGAGACCCTGTTAAAATTAGTTAATGAGTTAATTACTGAGTTGTGATTCTCCATTGAAATACTTTTAAAAGGCTAGGTAGGGACTTAGCTCAGTGCCTAGCACATATGAGGCCCTAGGTTTACTACTTAATACTGCCAAAACAACCCATCAAAAACCAAAAACTTTAATGCTGGGCGTGGTGGCTCACGCCTGTAATCCCAGCACTCGGGGAGGCAGAGACAGGAGGATTGCTGAGTTCACGGCGGCTTGCCTGGGCACCATAGTGGGCTCAGGGCCAGCCTGAACTACAAAGCGAGACCCTGTCTCCAAAAAGCAAAAAAAAAAAAAAAAAAAAAAAAACCAAAAACTTTGTTGCACATAATGCAAAGTGGCTTGGCCCAGGGTTTTTGTTTTTTTGAGACAGTGTCTTACTATGTAATTGAGGCAACTTGAGAACTTAGTGATTCTGCCTCAGCCTCCCGAGTACTGGGGTTATAGGCAAATCCATGATACTTAGCTTGGTTTTGCTTTAGAGATCTGAAAAAGAATTACTATGTAACATCTAATTATTTTTATTAACAGCATTTTACTATTTTAATTCACAAGTGTTCATGGTTGAACTTCTTGCAAGAAGTTAAGAAAAGGGCTGGAGGGCCGGAGATTTAGCTCAGTGGTTCTGGCGCCTGCCTCACAAGCATAAGGTCCCGAGTTCGATCCCAGTAACCACATTCAATGCTGGGCATGGTGACTCATGCCCACCAGCAATCAACACCACATACCACAGTGCCGGGCATGGTGGCTCACGCCTGTAATCCCAGCACTCGGGAGGCAGAGACAGGAGGACTGCTGAGTTCAAGGCTTGCCTGGGCTACATAGTGAGCTTAGGGCCAGCTGAACTACAGAGACCCTGTCTTAAGAAAAAAAAAAAAAACCTGATGAATTTAGTGAATTCCTGCAAAAATGTAACATACGTAAAGAGAAAATAGCAAAATATTTTTCTAACTAAAGATGATGCCTTTGTAGATGGACTATAGCCCATTTACTCCCCACAGGTATGTCTGACGGTCTAAGACAAGTGTCTGAAAACCTTTCCTGAAAAGGGAAAAACAATAATTATCTTTGGCTTTGTAGATTAATTTAATCTCTATGCCATCTTTTTTGCTTTGTCATATTGAGACAGGGTCTCCCTCAAGTAGTTCAGAATGTCCTTGAACTTACTATGTACCTCAGGATGGCCTTGATCTTGCTGCCATCCTCCTGTCTCAGACTTCTAGATGCGGGCACTACAGGCATTGGCAACCATGCCCAGCAACTGATTTTTAAAACTGTAAAAATTGGGCTGGAGATTTAGTTCAGTGGTTCCAGCATCTACCTCACAAACACAAGGTCTTGAGTTTGATTCCTTGTACAAAAAACAAAAGAACTTTTGCTTCCACAGCCACACAAAGTGTGTTGTGGGGTGGACTTAGCACCTGAACTATATAGTTAGACACCCTCTGGTGAGAATAAAAACAGGCATAGAAGTATGCTTTATAAAATAATGGTGCTACAGAAATTAGAGAACAAATCTATTCTTGATTTTTTTTTTTTTTTGAGACAAGGCCTTGCTTTGTAGTTCAGGCTGGTCCTGAACTCACTATGTAGCCCAGACGAGGCTTGATCTCACAGCAATCCTCCTGCCTCTGCCTTCTGAGTGCATGAGCCACCACACTCAGCATTATGAAATGTGGTTACTGGGGATCAAACTTAGACTTTGTGCTTGCAAGGCAGACACTGGAACTATTGAGCTAAATCTCCAGCCCACTATTCTTGATTTTTAAGAAAAACACTTAATAATGTTTTAACATGAAGTCAAAATGCAATAATGCTTAAAAAGGAAAAAAAATACTCATGTGTGAGATAATCTTTTATTAGACTGTTTACCAACAATTAAGATTCTGAGGTCTGGGTCAGAGATTTAGCTCAGTGGTTCCAGCGCCTGCCTCCCAAGTGCAAGGTCCTGAGCCTGCCTCTCAAGTGCAAGGTCCTGAGTTCAATCCTGATAACCACATACAATGCTGGGCATGTTGGTTTACACCTGTAATCCCAGCACTCAGGAAGCAGAGACAGGAGGATTGCTGAGCTCAAGGCTTGCCTGGGCTACATAATGAGCTCAGAGCCAGCCTGAACTACAAAGTGAGACCCTGTCTCAAAAAAAAAAAAATTGCCGGGTGTGGTGGCTCACGCCTGTAATCCCAGCACTCGGGAGGCAGAGACAGGAGGACTGCTGAGTTCGAAGCTTGCCTGGGCTACATAGTGAGCTCAGAGCCAGCCTGAACTACAAAGCGAGACCCTGTCTCAAAAAAATAAAAAATAAAAAATAAAAAATTCTGAGGTCTGGGGCTATAACT
Organism: Thryonomys swinderianus; assembly: GCA_004025085.1. NCBI lineage: Eukaryota > Metazoa > Chordata > Mammalia > Rodentia > Thryonomyidae > Thryonomys > Thryonomys swinderianus. The sequence continues at coordinate 7,444 of PVIC010029384.1, forward strand.
CTGTGACACTGTGCAACTTTCTGGCAAGCACAAGGTCCAGAGTATAATCCCCAGTACCATGTAAAAAAAGAAAAAGATCCTGAACTGTGTAGCTGAAATATAAAACTTTACTTTTCACTTCTTGGAAAACAATTATGTAACCTGGGTATGAATTCTAACTAAAAACAGCTGGGTGTGGTGCTGCACACGTGTAATCCCAGCATTTGTGGGGAATGATCACTACTGAGGCCAGACTGGGCTACATAGTAAGCGCAAGGCCAGTCTGAATTACAGAGTGGGACCCTGTCTTAATTGATTGACAGATAAAAGATAGGACAGACAAGACAGATAAGATAGGGACAATGGGGTGTGTCTTTCTAATGACCTCTGTCATACTTTTATATAAAGGACCCCACACACAAATCTATATTTCAACACAAATACATAAAAGATAGTTAACTGAGGATCAGATTACTGACTTTTGTAATAGTTATGCCTGTCCAGCCAATGACAGCCATCAAAAGAGAAAAGAAAGTTTTGTATTAGTATTTCTTCATTGTAAGAATCTTTTTTGTTTCCAAGTAACTACTTTGAAGATAATGATAAATTGTGTATTGTTATTTTCTTACTATTTTATGAACTTTTTACTTTTTCATAAGAGAGAGAGGGAGGCAGGAAAGAAGGAAGGAAAGAAGGAAGGCAGGGAGGGAGGGAGGGAGGGAAGGAGAGAGGAAACTTCCAAATTTAAGTGCCAGATTCTCACAAATTCAAAACATATATATTTTGAAGCCAGGCATGGTGGCTCACACCTGTAATCCCAGCACTCAGGAGGCAGAGACAGGAGGATTGCTGAGTTTGAGGCTTGCCTGGGCTACATAGTGAGCTTAGGGCCAGCCTGAACTACAAAGCGAGACCCTGTCTCAAAAAGAAAAAAAAAAAAGAAAGAAAAAAAATATATATATATATTGAAATTTGGATAAATTACACAAAAAGCACAAGAAAGTAGATTCTAAAATTAAATCCAGGTGTGGTGGTACACACCTGTAATCCTAGCACTTGAGTGGCCAAGGCAGGAGAATCACTACATGTTCTAGATCAGTGTGGGCTACATGAATTCAAACCCAAACTACACAATGAGACCCTGTCTCAAAAAAAAGAAAAATTGTTTTTTAATTAAAGAAAAGAAACAAAATTAAATAACTTTTTAAAAAATTATAAAATCGGGCTGGGGATTTAGCTCAAGTGATATTGCTCTTACCTTGGAAGCACAAAGGCCCAAGTTTGATCCCCGGTACCATAAAAAAATAATAATAATTTTAAAATAATTAAAATAAAAAATAAAAATTATAAAATAAAGAATTTGGGGGCCGGAGGGTTAGCTCAGTGGTTCTGGCGCCTGCCTCGCAAGGGCAAGGTCCTGAGTTCAATCCCCAGTAACCACATATAATGCTGGGCGTGGAGACTCTCGCCCACCAACAATCAACACAGCATACCACAATGCCGGGCGTGGTGGCTCACGCCTGTAATCCCAGCACTTGGGAGGCAGAGACAGAGGATTGCTGAGTTCACGGGGCTTGCCTGGGCTCCATAGTGAGCTCAGGGCCAGCCTGAACTACAAAGCGAGACCCTGTCTCAAAAAAAAAAAAAAAAAAAAAAAAAGAATTTGGGCTGGGGATTTAGTTCAGTGGTTCTGGAATCTGCCTTCCAAACCCAAGGTTCTGAGTTGATTCCCAACACCACATACTGCAATGCCAGGTGTGGTGGTTCATGCCTGTAATCCCAGCATTCGGGAGGAAGAGGCAGGACGATTGCTGAGTTCAAGGCTTGCTTATACTACAGAGTGATCTCAGGACCAGACTGAACTACAAAGTGAGACTCTGTCTCAAAAAAAAAGAATTCTACAAGATTGCAAAAGGTCATGACTATGGTGGCAGAAATGCAAAAAAGATTAAATAAAAGACTAATTTGTGGGCCATAGATTTAGCTCAGTGGTTCCAGTGCCTGCCCAGTAAGCGCAAGGCCCTTAGTTCCATCTGGTAACCACATACAACAATACTGAGTGTGGTGACTAGTGCTCATCAGCAATCAGCACCACATACCACAATGCTGGGCATAATGGCTCATGCCTGTATCCCAGCACTTGGGAGACAAAGGCAGGGGGAGGATTGGTGGGTTCAAGGCTTGCCTGGGCTACATAGTGAGTTCAGGGCCAGCCTGAACTACAAAGCAAGATCCTGTCTCAAAAAAAAAGAAAAAGAAAAAGAAAAGAAAAGAAAAGGCTAATTTTAACAAGAATTGCAAACATAATAATGAAAATTATAAAGAGGTAATCACATGCTTTTATTATCCTTACTTTCTACTAAAATATTCTAATAGCAATGACTCAGATTTGCTCCTTAATCTCTGTTAAAACTAAAATAAATAACGTACAACTTTGAGTTGTTTAGGGGTATTATGTTGTATGCTTTTATTTTTTAAATAACCAGACCTAAGCAACAGCAAATTTGGTCTCTTTATAAAAATGTTTACTATATGAATATTGTGATGGAGCATGATTGATGAATGAAACTGAGATATAAAAAAATGGACTAAAATTGATCTCACTAAAGTAAATAAAAGCTTTCTGTAGAACTTAGCCAATGTATGCCATATTCCAGCAACTGACTTGTTGCAATTCTGTTTGCAGTGCAGCAATGTGTTTTATGCTTCAACTTTGTAAAATTTCTTGTTCTATGAAGTTCAACTTCAGAGTACATATTGCTGAGTGTGTTTTATGAGGATTACATGTAAATTTTAAGAAATCAAAAGGCTGGTGATATAACACAGTGGTACGGTACGTCCTTAACATCCTTTAGATTCTGGAATTAATCCCCACAAAAAAAGTTATATACAATTGTGAGCTGTGTATATAATGTACCAATAAGGAATTCAATTAAAAAAATTTATATACAATAGCACAAGGTGCTAAATTTGATCCTGGTACCACATACTACAATGCCCGGTGTAGTGGCTCATGCCTGTAATCCCTGTACTCAGGAGACAGAGGCTGGAGGATTTCGAGAGTTCGAGGCTAGCCTGGGCGACACAGTGAGTTCAGGGCCAGCAGGAAGTACAAAGTGAGACCCCCGTTTCAAAATAAAAGCAGAAACAAAAACAAAAACCCAAGAAAATAAGTATTTGAAACTTAAGTAATACAAAAATAGAGTTCACTCACTGCCTGCCTGGCAAGTGCAAGGTCCTAAATTCAATCATTTATACAAATTAAAAAAAAAAAGGTTAAAGAGAAGAAGGGGAGAAGGGAATAAAGAATTAAGAAATACATGTACCAGGCCGGAGGGTTAGCTCAGTGGTTCCGGCGCCTGCCTCGCAAGTGCAAATTCCTGAGTTCGATCCCAGGTAACCACATACAATGCTGGGTATGGAGACTCATGCCCACCAACAATCAATAGCACATACCACAGTGCCGGGCATGGTGGCTCACGCCTGTAATCCCAGCACTTGGGAGGCAGAGACAGAGGATTGCTGAGTTCCAGGCTTGCCTAGGCTACATAGTGAGCTCAGAGCCAGCCCAAACTACAAAGCGAGACCCTGTCTAAAAAAAAAAAATACATATACCTACAATCATTATGTACTATCATCATGTGCCAATAAAAATGAATAGCTAAAAGGGCTAAAGTACAGAGAGCTAAGATATTAGTTACTCATATAAGCTTGGCAGTGCTGATTTTAAAGCTATGTATATGTATTACTTGAATAAAAAGACATTAAAGCTACATCCCTGCCAGGACACACAGCAACCACATCAAAACAGAAATATTTTCTGAAGATGTATTCAACTGTGCTTCAGTGCACAAAGTCTGGTCTAAAGAGATCTGTTGGTTTTGTTTTTAATATCCCCAAATACAATTTGCATAAATTATCTTGAGTCATCCTACTAAAAATGAGAGTTAAGAAAAGACCTTTGAAACAATGTTTTTTCCAAGATGGTCTTACAATGCACTTGAGTAATCTTTAACTAGCTGAAAATAGGTCTATGAGCCTGGGAAGCTCTGTACTTACTAAGAGTCACCTCTTAATCTGTACAAGAAGTTAGAATCCTGAACCGAGGGAGTCAAGGTTGCACGCAAGAATGCTGAGCAGCAATTACATATCAAGATTAGAGAAATGCATAAATATTTTGAAAATTCAGAACATCTTTATTTAAAGACTTGTAGAAGTGGGATATGGTGATATAAATCTATAATCCCCAGCAGTTAGGAGGCTGAGCCAGAAGGATCACCACAACTTTGAGGCCAGTCTGGGCTGCATAGTGCATTGAAGATCAGCCTGAAATACATAGTGAGACCCTGTCTCCAAAAACAAACAAACAAAAACCCAATATATAAATTTTTTTTCAGAATAGCTACACCATTTTTTCTTTTAAAGATTTAAATCCTAAAGGCTACTAATCAGGTATCAAAAATGACAAATCAAGCTGGATGTGGTGGTCCAGGCCTGTAATCCTGGCTAGCTGGGAAGGTGAGGCGGGAGGATGACAAATTAGAGGCCAGCCTAGGCAATTTACCAAGACACTACTGGAAAGAGGGAAAGGGGAGAGGGAAAGAAAAGGGCTGAGGACAGAGCTCAGTGGTAGAGGACTTGGCTAAGTATGTGTGAGGCCTTGAGTTCAATCTCTAGTATTGATAATTAATCAACCTATCAATCAAGGAACCAAATGCACAACACAGTATCCTTCTAACTTGGTTCCTGAGGCCTGGTTGTAACTCAAATTGGTTTAAGTCAAGGCAGCTGAGATCTGGATATTTACCTGGGTATACTCTATAGATAGCATGATGTAGATGAATCTTCCATTAGCCTAGTTAACTCAAATTGTTTGTATGTCAGACTGGTCATAACTTGAGGGTTCACTGTACTGTTTTTTTTTTTCCTGGTACTGGGAATCAAACTTAAGAATTTGTATTCACTGAGCTAAATTCCCAACTCCCCTCCTTTTTTGAAACGGTCTCATTATGTAGTCCAGACTGGCCTCAAACTCAAAACTATCCTCCAGTCTCAGCCTTCCAAATGCTGGGATTACAGACATGTACTACCACCCCAGCTGCTAGCCATTTTTTGAATCAGAGTCTCCCCAAATTGCCCAGGATGAGCTCAAACTTTTCTTCTTCTCTGGTCTCCCAGGGAGCCCTTTCTCTTCTTCCAAGATAGGCATGTTCCACTTGAGGTGAATCCCTGGCCCTTTCTCTTCTCAATAAACATTTATATCCTTCCTCTTCCTTACCAGCATTTAATCACTCATCCTCTATTTGTCTTTAAAATAGATTTTCCAAAATGGGTGTAGTAGGCACACCTGTAATTCTAGCACTCAGGAAGCTGAGGCAGAGGACGATACCAAGTTCAAGGCCCACCTGGATACACTGTGAGACCCTACCTCAAAAAACTAGGGAGGGGACCAGGAATTTTAGTTCAGTGGTTACGGTGTCTGCCTCGAAGGTGCAAGGTCCCAAATTTGATCCCCCCACATATCACAATGCCGGGCGTGGTGACTCAAACCTATAATCTCTACTGGGGAGGCAGAGGCAGGAGGATTGCTGTGAGTTCGAGGCTCACCTGGGCTATATAGTGAGCTCAGGGCCAGCTGGAACTACAAAGTGAGACCCAAAAAAAGTAAAACAAAACAAAAACTCAAAAAAAGTAAAACAAAACAAAAAAAGTAAAAACTCAAAAAAAAAAAGTCTCAAAAAAAGTAAAACAAAACAAAAACTAGAAAGCGGGGCTGGGAATTTAGCTCAGAAGTTCTGGCATCTGCCTTGCAAGCACAAAGTCCTGAGTTCCATCCCCCACACCACATACCACAATAACTGGGTGTGGTGGCTCCTGCCCATAATACCAGCAATCAGTACCACACACCACAATGCTAGGTATGGCTGTTGTATGTGGTTACCAGGGATCAAACTCGGAACCTTGTGCTTGCAAGGCAGATGCTGAACCACTGAGCTAAATCCCCAGCCATAATCTGTCTTTAATTTTAATTGTGTGCTTCTATGTAGCCTATGATTATTACCACCTCTTTCAACTCCCACAACTAAAATTTCTTTCCCTAGCTTCCAACTAAATTCTTGTAAATCTTCCTTTAATTCTCCACCACTCCTGGTCCCTGCAATTCCTTCAGCAAACCTCTTTCCGACCTTTAATTGTGAGCATTCCCCAGGGTTGTCCTCAGAATCATACTCTCTATTTACACATTCTTTAAGAAGGCTCAACCATTTTCATAGCTCTAACTATAGCCCTTTAAGCTAGATGATGACTGTAAAATTTAGATTCAGTTCAAGATTTAGTTCCAAATTTACATACTCTTACTTGAAATTGCTTGAAATGCCTGAATGTCATTTTAAACCAAATATATACTAACAATTATATGTTTTTGGATACTTAAACTAACAGTTAAACTTTGACTTCTTTCTTCTTTACCTGATTAACTTCTAGTATTCCTGTAGCTCAATCATCATTTTCTCAGAAAACACTTCCTGGCTCTCCCCCAACTCTATGTCTACACAAATCTTTCATGGCATTTACACAGCTACAATTTTCTATTTATTATGTGATTCTTTAATGCCTACCTCTGCTGAGCATGGTGGCACACACCAGTAATCCCAGCACTCAGGAAACTGAACCAGGAGGGTTGAATTTGAAGTCAGCCTAGATTATGTGTCAAGATCTTGTCTCAAAACACCAGAAACCAGGGCCAGGGATTTAGCTTAGTGGTTCCAGTGTCTGCCTTGCAACCCCAAGTTCTTGAGTTGGTTCAGTCCTGGTAACTACATATAACAGTGTCAGGCATGGTGGCTCACGCCTAATCCTAGCACTCGGGAGGCAGAGGCAGGAGGATTGCTGTGAGTTCAAGGCTTGCCTGGGGCACATAGTGAGCTCAGAGTCAGCCTAAATTACAAAGCGAGACTCTGTCTCAAAAAAATAAATACATAAATACATGAATAAATAAAAGAGGAAAAATTTAAATATAAAATAATAGGTGAGGGCTGCCTCAGCATCAGAAAAAATATACTGGGCTGGGGATTTAGCTCAGTGGTTCTGGTGTCTGCCTGGCAAAAGCAAGGTCCTGAATTCAATCTCTGGTACCACATACCACACGCTAGGGTTGGTAGCTCATGTCTGTAATCTCAACACTCAGGAGGCAGAGGCAGGAGGATTGCTTTGAGTCTGAGGCAACTGGGCTAAATAGTGAGTTCAGGGCCAGCCTGAACTACAAAGTGAGACTGTCTCAAAACACTGGAAAAAAAAAAGTACTAATGTAATAAAAGCCATTAAGAAATCTGCCAGGCATGACAGTGCACACCTGTAATCCTATCATATGAAAAGAGGCTCAGAAGTTCAAATCCCTCTAGAATGTATGATAGTTTTTGTAGAATGGGAAATATCCAAAAGGAATTTGGTGTGGGAATGTAATAAGGGGAAGGAATAAATATAATTCGGAAAAAAATAAAAGAGTATGTATACAGGGGGTGGGGAGGGGTGGGTGGGGAGGGATGTGGGTAAAAATGAGAATTGATCTGTGTCACATATTGGTACAAATTTCCCAATGTTGTGTGTGATTATGAGCTGTGTATATAATGTACCAATAAAGAATTCAATTTAAAAAAAATGTTCAAATCCCATTTGAAGAATTTATGTAGCAAAACCCTGACTCAAATGAAAAATACAAAGGGCTGGGGATGTAGTTTACTGGAAATGTCCTGGGTTCAATAGGAGGAAAGAAAGAAGGAAGGAGAGAGGAAAGGGGTGTTGCTTTCCAAGAGATTATTTCATCACAAAATAAAATTAACAGAATATATACGTTAAAAATAAGAAATAAAACCAAATGTGTACTATGCCAAAATCTTCATGAAATAATAGTATGTAATATAATCATGTGGCTTAGTTTCTCTTCATTATTTAAACCCAATGATTTAAACTAGTTTTTCTAATGCTAAGTACAGTGCTTTTTTTCTGATTATTCACATCATTTGCAGTAAGACTCATAAAACAATATTATCAAGCTTTTTACTTTTTTTTTTTTTGAGGAAGGATCTCGCTTTGTAGTTCAGGCTGGCCCTGAGCTCACTGTGTAGCCCAGGCAAGCCTGGAACTCAGCAATCCTCCTGCCTCTGCCTTCTGAGTGCTGGGATGACAGGCATGAGCCACCACGCCCAGCCTTGTGGTATGTGGTACTGATTGCCAGTGGGGGTGAGTCACCACACCCAGTATTGTTATATGTGGTTACCAGGGATCGAACCAGTGATCTTTAAATCTCTGGCCCCTATCAAGCTTTTTAAAGATTCTTTAACTTCAAAACACTTGTGACAGCTGTAATTTAAGCAAAATTATACATGCTCCAGTATAACTTTCTGAGAAGCTCCACCATAAAAATTTGAATGCCTCTATTTAAAAAATAATAAACAAAAAAGAATAGTCAGAGTCAGATGTGGTGGTGCACCCCTAAAGCACTCAGGAAGCTGAGATACGAAAATCACAAATTCAAGCCCAGCCTGAGCAATTTAGCAACTTAGAAAGACCCTGACTCAGAATAAAACTACTAAAAAAAAAAAAAAGAAAGAAAATAAAAACCAGAAAATGGACTTGCTCATGCAAAGGCCCTTGGTTCAATCACCAGAAACTGGGGGGGTGGGGCATGCGTGTCACTTTAGACATCATGAGCAGTCTTCAGCTAGGAATGGTGGTGCACACTTGAAATCTCTGGGCTCAGGAAAGCTCAGACCTGATTACAAATTGGAGCACACAGCCTGGACAATTCAGCTGTCTAGCAAGATCCTAACTTAAAATATCAAGAGTGCTTCTGGGCAGCTCAGTGTGAAAGCCCAAAGTTTTATTATCTCTAACACCAAAAACAAAACTCTAGATTAACAAAAGAACAGCCACATTTGGGTGTGATGGCATATACCAGTGATTGCTGTAATCCCAGCACTTAGACTGAGGCAGGAAGACCACCATGAATTTGAGGCTAGCCTGTATATTTAAATTCAAGGGCAGCTTAAACTACAAAGAAAGACCCTGTTTCCAAAAACAAAACAAAACAAAGAGAGTAGATAAAGCAACAAGGCACAACACAACTAGAAGACTATTAGTATATATAACTCCAGAACCACTTTTTTTGGAGGCAGGGTCCTAGCCTTGAACTCAGACATAGTCCAGGCTGGCCTCAAACTTGTGGCAACCCTCCTGAATCTGGCTTCTGAGTGCTGAGATTATAAGTGTGTGCCACCATGCAAGAATCTTCTTGAGAGAGAAAATTATTAAATAGTCCTGCTAGTGCTTGCTTTGGCAGCACATATACTAAATAGTCCTGCTAAATTTAGAACTTACACAGAGTTGAATAGATCGTAGTGCCTTACTAAATACAATTTTTAAATAAATGAAGCCCTTGGCAGTTACATTCTTAAACTTTAAACAAACAATCACAGTCTTACTCTGTATCAAAACTCGAAAAGACAGTGCAGTTTAGGCATAATGTTTCTAGTCCCAGCTAAGAGGATCACTTGAGACCAGGACTTCCAACCAGCCTGGGAAACACAGCAAGACCTGTGAAATTTAACCACAAATATGGAAAAGAGTTCCAATTTGTTCTTTCAAATGGAACTAAACAAGGATTCCAATTCTTCTGGGTTCAACCTCTTATTCTGTATTATGTCAAGAAACATTAGGCCGGGCCAAAGATTTAGCTCAGTGGTTCCAGCACCTGCCTAGCAAGCACAAGATCCCTGGTTCAATCCCCTGGTAACTACATACAACACAAGCAGACATGGTGATTCACGCCTGTAATCTTAGTACTGGGGAGGCAGAAGCAGGAAGATTGCTGTGTTTGCTTGCCTGGGCTACATAGTAAGCTCAGGGCCAGCCTTAACTATAAAGTGAGACCCTGTCTCAAAAAAAAAAAAAAAAAAGAAAAGAAACATTAGGCAATTCACCCAAAATTAAAATGAAGGAGAAAGGATAGAGAAACATGACACAGTGGGATGAATCCAGAACCTGTTTTACAAAGGTTCTGAACAATCACCCTGGATGAGAGTTTAAAGCAAATATACAGGTCAAGGCCCAGAGCCAAGCCAAAGGGCAACTGCCTCACAGCTGCCTCACAGTGAGAGGTCTCCATTGTTGAGTTTTACCTAAGTATGGAAATGAAGGTCAAACCCAAGTATTAAACCAAATCCCCATTTCACACAAGTATAAAGTTAGCTAATAATTAACAGGACTAGCTACTTTATCTAAAAACATGGGCCAGAGATTTAGCTCAGTGGTTCTGGCACCTGCAAAAGGTCCTGAGTTCGATCTCAAGTAACCACATACAATTCTGGGTGTGACTCACACCCACCAGCAATCAATACCACATACCACAATGCTGGGTGTGGTGGCTTACGCCTGTAATCCCTACTACTCGGGGAGGCAGAGACTGGAGGATTGTTGAGTTTGAGGCTTGCCTGGGCTACATAGTGAGCTCAGGGCCAGCCTGAACTACAAAGCAAGACCCTGTTTCAAAAAGAAAAAAAAAAAATCTAAAAATAATTTTAAAATGCATTTAGATATTTTAAAATACATAAATTGCTCTAAACTTTGAACAAAATACCCATAAGACTTCCTTTCAGGAAACATTAAATTTCAACCCTGATTCCTGGTGGAATTCTCACATCCCATGGGAAGCAGTGCTTTATTTACCACTGCTACTTTGTAGATAAGCAAAGTAAAGCAAAGGGATTAAAACAAAATCATTTAGCTTCTAAATCTTCTCGGAGTTAAAAATAAAATAAAATAAAATAAAATAAAATAAATAAAATAAATAAAATAAAATAATAAATAAAATAAAATAAAATAGAGTGGGGCTCCTTGGTACAGGAGTTGCCCTGCAGACCCATGTCCTTGATTTTCAGCCCAGCACCACAGAAACAGTGAACAAAAAACGTGGCTCAAGGAGGGAAGTCTTGTACCTGATCATCAAGGACAGGACCCAGGGTCTTGACCCTACAGCAAGTATCAAAGTAGAACTGAGATTTCCATAGGCTGAAGTTACTTCCATATTTTAAATCAAAGAAATTATCACATCGAAAATTGATCACACAAAAAAATCTACTTTTCTGTTTATATAAAACAAAAAAACAGGTGCAGAGGTACAATTCAGGGGAAGATTGCTTTCCTACTGTGCACCAATCCCTGGGTTCATTCCCAGCATCACTCTCACGTACCCAGTCAGAAGAAATAAAGACATACTGACATTTTCCAGAGAAAATAGGAAGAATGGAAACTTCCAGGCAAGACAAAGCAAAGCTGGTCCTAACATGCCCAAAGCAACTACGACAGAGCCTGGTAGCTGGCAGAGTCCAGAAGAATTCTCACTCGGAAAGCATTTCCCATGCTCCACATATCCAGGTCCTGTCCCATGAAGAATTATCACCATTGCAGCGTCAACAAGAGCAGAACGGATCATCTCACTACAGCACTCGGGTTGAGGCAGGAGGATCAACACAAATTTGAGGCCAGCCTGGGCTGCATAGAGAGTTCTAGGCCAGCCTGAACTACATGAGACCCCATCTCAAAAGCCTCCCCAAATTAAAAATAAACATAATCTTAGCAGCACAGCCTTTAGGAACCCATGTTAAATGCGTGGACATTAAGGGTGAAAAAATTCTTGACAGAAATGAGGAGTGATAAGGACGTTTTTAAAAAGTAGCAGGCAGGAGCCAGGGATTTAGCTCAAGTGGTACTGTGCCTACCTTGGAAACACAAGGGCCAGAGTTTCAATCCCCTGTACCACACACACACACACAAACGTAGCAGGCAGGACTTCACTTCCTCCCCTGAAGGGGACTGAAGTCTCGAAAGCCCTAGGAGACAAAGCAGCCACAAGACAAGGGCACCCACGTCTCAGATCACCAGGTGGCTAGCAAATGCCCAAACTTCTCTGTGCAGCTGTTATTTTGGGGTTTGTTATGACAGTTCATTCTGCCCTAAATAACAAAAACTGAAATCTTTTTTATTCCAGTAGTAGGGACTGATCCAGGGTTTTATACATGCAAGGCAAATGCTCTAAGCTGAGCTACATTTCTAAAGCCTCTATTTACTGTTTTTATCTCTGCCTTCTCAGCTGTCATACAGGAGTTACACTCAGCTATATTTCCCAGCTTCCTCCACCGTTTTTGGTTTTTTGAAACAGGGTCTCACTACTATGTAGTTCAGGCCAAAGCTGACTTCACTATCTACCCCAGGATGGCCTCTCACTTGGAGCAATCCTCTCACCTCAGCCTCTAGGAGGTTAGCATTACAAATGTGCACCAGCTGCAAACCCTTTTTTTGACTTTTCAATTCAATGAAACTAACTCAGGACCTTCCACCTTGCCAGGTAGGTGCTGTGCTGCTGAGCTACATCCCTGGCCCCTCTTTTCTTTTTTTGGTATTTTGACACAAGATCTTACTAGTCTCTAAGCTGCCCAGGCTGGGCTCAAACTTGAGATGATTCAGCTTCAGCTTCCCAGAACTGGCAAGTACCACCATGCTTGGCTTAATTCTTCTTGCTTCATTACAAAAAAGGTAGTACACCATCCTGAAGTATAACTTTTCTTTCTTCATTTAATATCAGGTCTTAAAGATCTTTCCATACATGACATACAGAGCTTCTTTTCCACAGGAATACAATAGATCATTGTATGAATGCACTATAATCTATTTAATCACTACTTTACTGGCAGGTGTTGGGCTGTTTCCAACTGTTTCCTATTACCAAAAAATACCTTCTACATTGACCATACTGCTTACGAATAAATTTATCTGAATAAATTTTCAGAAACAAGACACACAGGCTGAAAGATATAGAACTCATATACACATACACAATATATATGGGTAATTTTAGTAAATAACTCTTTCCTAGCAAATCTCCCCTATTCATTTATATTTAATATACAAGAAATTAAAATTCAAGGAGTGCTTATTTCTACTTTCACTCACAAAGGATTAAGTATGGTACCACAGGAAGTGTCTTACTGTGAATGACTAGACAAAGTACACGAATACTGAAAAGTATTCTTCAGTCACTGGACAATAAATAGGCAGCATAGGACTGTGATCCCCAGGGCAGGAAATGAATCACGGGAGCCTAACATTCACCTTCCTCACTGTCTGGGAGTGGTGTACCTCAGAGGCAGAGGGAACCCAAACGAGCCCTGCTGATCTTACTAAAGGAGGGAAACCACAGTTCAGGGCCTCCAAAGTGATTAGAATTTGCAAGACTGAATACTGGAACACAGAAAGCAGAAGAGCAGAAATCAGGGAAAGCACAAGAAATTTCCTGAGCCCAACAAATATTTACCACACTTAAAAAACAGAGGAGAGCCGGATGTGATGCCACACGCCTGTAATCTCAGTGCTTGGGAGGCTGAGACAGGAGGATCACTGAGAGTTTAAAGCCATCCTGAGGTACACGGTGAGTTCAAGATCAGCCTGAACTAAACTATAATAGTGAGCTCCTGTCAAGGTGGGGGTGGATATTGCTAATAACAATACAATGTAATCAACAGAAAAAATATTAAGAAATTACCGAGGGTGGGATTAACATGAGGACCTTTTCCTGCAGATCTAGGGAACTGAACCTAGGCCTCGTGCACACCAGGTCAGTGCTCCACCATTCAAGTTATATTCCTACTCCTTTCTATTTGCTTTTCTTTTTGTTCCCCATGAGGACCTTAAAACAAGTGTTATAAGTACACTGAAGGATGTAAAGGGAAATAAAAACACAATGAATAGAAAAGTGGAATGTATTTTTGCTTCCCCTCCCCTCATGCTGGAGATTGAACTAGGGACCTTGTGTTTGCCAGGCAGGCGTGGCACCACTGAGCTATATCCCCAGCCGTGGAATATATTTTTAAATGACTCAAATCAAACTTCTACAAATGAAACAATATGTGAAATAAAAGATAATTGGCCACTAGCACATGCCTGTAATTCTAGCACCTGGGATGCTGAGGCAAGAGGACCACTGTTAGTTCAAATTCAGTCTGGGCTACAGGCTGAATTCAAGGTCAGAGTCAAGATAGAGTGAGACTCTGTCTCCAAAAACAAGATAAGAAAAGCCTAGAAGAGAAGGCCGAGAAGGATCTGAAGGATAATGGACACAGTATGTGTTCAAATATGGGATGAGTGGGCCAGAGAGTAAGCTCAGTGGTTCCGGCGCCTGCCTTGCAAGTGCACGGTCCTGAGTTCGATCCCCGGTAACCACATACAATGCTGGGCGTGGAGACACGCCCACCAACAATCAACACCGCCTACCACAATGCCGGAAGTGGTGGCTCACGCCTGTAATCCCAGCACTCAGGAGACAGAGACAAGAGGATTGCTGAGTTCACGGCGGCTTGTCTGGGCTCCATAGTGAGCTCAGGGCCAGCCTGAACTACAAAGCGAGACCCTGTCTCAAAAAAAAAAAAAAAAAACCAAATATGGGATGAGTTACATAAAAATGTGGAACAAGACAGTAAGGCACAATAATGTGTAAATATACCTGCTATGAAATGTCAAAGTTAGCTGAGAGGCTGCATCTGAAAATATTTTTAATTTTAAAAATTTGAGTTGGGGTCTGGAGATTTACCTCAGCGGTTCCAGCACCTGCCTAGCAAGCACAATCCCTGATTCAATCCCTGGTAACCACATACAATAATACTGGGTGTGGTGACTCATGGCCACTAGCAATCAACACCACATATCATGCTGCAGGCATGGTGGCCTCACACCTCTAATTCCAGCGCTTAAAGAGGGACAGGCAGGAGGATTGCTGAGTTTGAGGCTTGCCTGGGCTACATAGTGAGCTCAGGGCCAGCCTGAACTACCAGGAAAGTAAGACCTTGTCTCAAACAAAACAAAACAAATAAAAAAAAGATTTGAGGGCCAGAGGGTTAGCTCAGTGGTTCCGGCGCCTGCCTCGCAAGCGCAAGGTCCTGAGTTCGATCCCCAGTAACCACATATAATGCTGGGCATGGAGACACACCCACCAACAATCAACACCACATACCACAATGCGGACGTGGTGGCTCAGGCCTGTAATCCCAGCACTCGGGAGGCAGAGA